>JAWPHD010004903.1:0-175572 GCA_037043455.1 Cyrtodaria siliqua
TCGATTCTTTAATGGCGCCCAGCTTAGTGCATATCATGATTATGTACATTAAATATGCAACTGCATCCCATTGTGATGGTTTTAGCAGTATTTGGATTGGCACCCATTATTCTTCCAGATTTACCTTAAATTAACAAAAATTTGTATTCATAGATTTTAACGGATACTGGAGAACATTTTCCAACGTTAGAATGGTAGCGTCTCCGTGGCCGAATGGCTAACGACGTTGCGTTGTACACCTTCGCCTCTCACCGCTGCGGGGTTCGAATCCCACTGGGAGCTCGACTTGTAATTGAGGAAGTGTCGATTCTTACGGATGGCGGGAGGTGTACAGGACTGGTTCTACCCAGGAAAAGTGGGTGGTCTGCCTCCGCCACAAAAATCGACCGTCATATATAACCTTACATGTGTCGAAAATGACGTAAAACACCATACAAACAAACAAACAAACCAACATTCAAATGACGTGACGCGCGACGTTGGTACAACTTAGCTAACAACGTCAAAACGTTATTTTTGTTAAATAGGACGACATTGTTTGATAGTCTAATAATATAACAACTTAATGGTTTGAAAGATTGATACCGTTACAATATACTTGTACAATGTGAAATATGTTTTCTTTATGTCAGGAACAATTTAATTATTAATATTATGAGCATCAATAGCCTAATCATTTGTATAATGTAAATTTGGTTCTGATCTACTGCTCTTATTTTGTTTCATAAAATGTTGTAAATAGAGGATCTTACATTCGTGACTGAGTATTATTGATTTAATAAACGAGTTGGATGAAATGATAGGATACTATGCTCTTCCGAGTATCCTATCTTTTTATCCAACGAGTTTATTAAAATCAATAATACACATTCGCGAATGTAAGATTCTATTTATCACATAACACACCTACGACGAGACATAATGTTGTCAATTTACCTTGAATACGACGGCAATTTGTAAGAGAAAACATGACGCCGTTTTGTTGTTTTGACATCAGCTACAATACGCGGCTATAACGCGTTCGCCTGACAAATACTGCGACACCTTAAACCAAATTTAACGTTACTAACAAGCGTTTTATAAAGTAAAATTCCAAATAATGATAAATATTTAAGGTGTTTGAACGTATCGTATGATATACCATGCAACCAACTGGGGATAAATGTTTTTATGTACACAAACACAGTTATTCGGTCCTCATTTGAATCTGTAATACACTAGGGTATTATAGGGTATTACGAGAAATATATCATGGGTTTATTATACTCCCAGAAGCCATGTTATGTGATAAATTAATATTCTTTCTAGATGTTAATTTGTTTTATATATATATAAGTGGTTATACTCCTATAACACCATCATTAAAGTTAACATAAAGATACGACGCCCTCAGTCATTAGAGTTAACATAAAGTTAACATAAAGATACGACGCCCTCGGTCATTAAAGTTAACATAAAGATACGACGCCCTCGGCAGGTTAAGTTCATTCAGAGGATTTTCACCGCCAGAGTTCCGACATTCACAATTTCACAGAGTGGCGATTTCAATAAAAAAAGCAAGTTTAAAACAATTAAATTGTTAAAATATAAAAAGTTATTTTGTTGCAAGTATACCGTTTTACTATTTAATACTGTAGAATTATATCCATGGGTTATTGTTAAATACTGTATAAAATTATATCCATGGGTTATTGTTAAATACTTCTTGTTGATTTCGGACAAACTGGCCATTGAATCGGTGTTTAAAATGTGTAAGAATATTTGTGGGTGACTAATATTTCAGACTGTTCAAGACTCAAACAGCCTAAGAAAACACCAACTTGATGATCAACAGACTAACTTGATAATAAACGTAATTATTATCTGCACATTAATTCATGAGATCAGTAAATATCGTAAGTGTCGGAACGCCCAGAATTCAGAATTTAGCGACAAAAAAGATATGTTTGTGTTTTTATCGCGGATTTAGTTTATGCAAGAATACAAGTTCTATATATACTAAGTCTTAAAGAATACTTTGACGTATTTTTAATTTACAATATTAATATTTTAAAAATGTATTATAAACTAGAAAAAAAAGTATTCCAAATGTTCAATGGTCCTACTTAAAAAGGCGCCAAATCCGGTATTTCTCTTACTTAAAATACTTTAAACTCACCTATTTGGAACAGATTTAACAATATCCATAAACTCAAAAATGTCATGTTTCCGCTTTGTCGAATAATAGATAAATGTGCGTATATGTACATAAAGTCTACAGCTACACAATTTAATTTATTCGGATTTCATTTGTAAATGCTAGATAGATAGATATTTATTTTTTGCAATCAATATTGTCATTCTTCATAAGACAAAGGTATTTGACCCATTAATTCATTATCGATGATTATCTTTTCAAGCCTTTAACTAATACAGTTATGATAGACAGACGGCAGGTTACATTGATTTAACTTTATTGTATGTATATAATCAAGCAAACGAAAATGCTGGCGATTGCTAACCATAACGTATAACCATAAAGGAGTTCAAAAACTGTATATATATATATATATATCTATATCTTTTTTTTTAAATCACTGTTCATACTTATTCGGGAGACAATACAAAACGTGACAAAGCTATATATTATATCATAGATATTAATCAATCAGGTTCAAGTTTTGCCAAATTGGAATCTAAACGAAAAGCCATAACCACACGACCACATTAATCAAATTTAAAAACCGTTGGTTGGTTGCATGGTGTTTTACGCAATTTTCAGCACATTTTAGGCTATATAAGTATAACGATTTGTTCGTGGTGGAGGCAGACCACCCTCAATTTAAAATAACTCGAGTTGTTATGATATATATCAATAAATCGATATATTTATGTCGCCAAATAAAAGTCAACGTTTGCATGACACGTATGTTGTAAATCAAGCTACATGAGTTTTCTAGGCCTAGAAAGCAGCCAAGCAAGTACTCAGTGACTTGTCACAAGACTGAGTAACAAGATAATATCCAGTAAGGGCATACACAAACACAATTGAAGACAAACAATAAACGTAATCTTCCCTTTCAGGATTTAAAAACTGACTTTGACCAATCATCGATCATACCTGTTTTTCGGTATGACCTCGTTTTGAGGTGTCAACATGTTTAAAGAAGCTTGACTTTAGCCTTGGTCACCCGGCCTGCTTTTGCTTTCTTCGCTACGCTATGCTACACGGATTTAGCCAGGAGAAACAGCATAAAGGACTGGGGGGAAATCGATGGTTGAACTTGCCACTAACGTTGGTGAGATTTTAGCGGGACTTTGAAATGTCTTTAAAATGTCTTTTGACTTATGAGAAGCAGCACGTGATGGTAACAAGACTGCGTAACTAAACGGTTGTGTTATACTGCAATTGGCGAAATTTATACTTTTGTTATTTTAAAATAATATTGACTGTTATCTTTTGGTTAATTTAATAATGTCTGTTATTTATTTATCTTGTCCCCAACACTCCCACTCCACCACCTATCGTAAAATGTAAAATTTAGGATTGCTATTTGATTTTATTTACTGTGAACTGTTTTGTGTATTGTTAATTGATTGTTATCTATTATTTAATATCATCAAATTTAATTTGCTGTTATCCTGTTATGAAACCCTTACCCCAACCCACTCCCTACAACATAACGTCAAGCAACCGTTGACTTGTATGTGCGTGAAAAAAAGGGGGGAGAATACAGTTCTTTTATTCTACCCAGACCGATATTTGCCAATAAAAGTAAATATACTAAAATGAAAAAGAAACGCAACTCGGGAATTTCCGCTATATAATTAAAACAAATGCAGAATGGGCCTGGAACATTCTGATCTGCAGAACTGCAAAACTGCAGAGTTGCTTCAAATTATGTTGTAAAAACTCCATGTTTTGCTGGAGCGACGACCATTGTTTTCTGCCATCACGCAAGCAGCACCTAAAACAATACAGGGGTGATGATGATGCATTCAAAGGAAATGTCACCGACCATGCTACACATTCTTAATTATAGCTTAACCTGTAGAACATTTACATGGAACATTTACATGGAACATTTACATGGAACATTTACATGGAACATTTACTCTCTCAGCTCATTGGTTACTTAAACAAACACCTCGATGGGCTACACCCATCTCGGTGTTTAAATAAACCATATCGCTGAGACCAGACTCTATATATTACATATTCTATCTTTATGCATTTGGATTTCGGCCATTTTGAAATTTTCTAAAATAGTAACAGAGTGGGGTGAGATTGTGGTAGGCATTTATTATATTATAGAAGAGATTAAACCAAAATCGAAAGCAAAATAAAACATTTCTATGTAAATTCGGGAAAGCCACAATTGAAAATATATTGCTATATTTAAGTATTTGGATGGCGGCCGTTTTGCAATGTGCCGAACATATTTAACATGGGGTCAGGGGACATTTATTATATTATAGAGAAGCCTAAATCGAAGCCAACATAAATAAAACAGTTCTGTGTGAATGTTCCTGGGGATAAGCCATAATTAAGAATGTATTGCTGTCTTTAAGCATTTGAATGGCGGCCATTTTGAAATGTGCTAAAAGTTGTAACAGGATTATCTGCAGTAGGAACGCCAGCCCTATGGCGTAGGAATATTTATCAAACAAGGTCACGTGATAAAGTCGATAACAAAATGACATTATCGGGAAAATTGTCACTATTCAGATTTATACACCTCTTATCTATAAACTGTGATTATGATAAAACACAAACACATTTCGTTGTTAAAGTAATAATATTCACAAAGTACATTGGTCGAACATAATTGGTGTACACTTCGTGTAATTCAAATTAATAGTTAAAGGTATTTTTTCAAAGGGATGAATTTAGGTTGTTTTAAGGTTTAAATTGCCAACAATGCACTTTTAAATCAAAATCGATTTATTTTGTCATTTTAGAAGCGAGAATAAAAACAAATGCATGTACGCCTACATAAATCTTTTCTCTGTCCATATGCAAAATTTTAATGAAATCGGAGACAAGTACTTTTTTTTTCCCCAAAACGGACTCAAAGACGGCATAATGCATATACATTTACAGACGCGACCGGGTACACAAGAAATGAAATAATTTCATTATTTCAATACATATATTTCAAATAAGTCAAAAATTAACAAAGTACACCGTATTCGCTAAAATATGAACAATCGCCTTTCGAAGTTAATGTTCACGCGGGATATAAAAGATGCTTGACCTTGAACTTAAGTGATGTTCACGCCCAATATATTAATGATATGGTAACGGTTTCATCTCATTATCTAAAATTGTGGGACAGCTTATTGGAATGAACACCAGAAGTACATCAGTATTCACACTGACCTTGAACATGTAAACTTCAATTTAATGTGCAACACACGGTCTGTTGAAAGTATAGGAGTATGACTGGACATGAAAACTGCATGACCTTGTTTGGCGTGTAATGTCATTTTCCAGCATATTTTAGGCTATGTATGATGGTCAGCATTTTTTAGTGGTGGAAGCAGACCACTCACTTATTCCTGGGTAGAAGATGTAGACACATACTGTATACTTCCCGTCGTTCATAAGAATCGACACTTACAAGTCGAGCTCCCAGTGGGATTCGAACCCGCAGGGTTGAGATGGTTTCCAATGCAGCGTCTTTACCCTCTCAACCACGGATACGCTACAAAATATCAAATCATGTCTGGGTAACGTACTTGAACTCACTCACTGCTCACCAATCTCACTAGACGAATGCAGCTCGGGTTCGCTTCTCCGTCTCCGCATTGTACGCGAAAAAAATGTAACTTTCTTTGTACATAACAAAGGAGTTTATTTTGTATTATTACCTGATCTCCTATATAAATGCTATATCGTCATTTCTTGCTAATTCACTAAGGAAAAGACTGTTCCCGGTGAAAACGAACTGTTACCGGGCTTTAGTTTCGACTGTTTCCCTCACGTGCTGGAATTTCGTTTGCGTGACGTCATGTTGCTTTTTTCACCATAGGTTCCCATTATAAAACAAATTTTCATTTTCACTGTTTCGTACAGTAACATTAATCAGGTAATAAAACAGTTATCACATGTGTGTTTGGGGAACAGTCAAAACTGTTTTCCCTTGGTGTCGGGTGATGTCAGTGTGAACTGTTTCCCTCGGCCTATCGACCTCGGGAAACAGTTCACACTGCCATCCCCTCCACCTCGGGAAAACAGTTTTGACTGTTCTCCAAACAGACATGTGATAACTGCATACTATTACAAGGTAATCGGACGGATTCTTGACTAAGTAGCTTGTATGTTTTGTTTTTGTTTTCAGCGCTAATATTTTTTGCAATGATCTCTTGTGGAATGTCATAACTTAATATCAATTACTAAATAACTGATCGTTGGCCAAAATTGATTGGTTTGGTACATCACTTACCCCACTATTGTATCCATCAACCACAGATAACTGCGCCTCATTAATGGTACATGTACATCCAGTCCTTTTTAGTTCGGTTGCAGGTTCAAGCCATCCGTTGCAGGTTATTAATGCTGAGTTCTACTATTAAAGCAGAACGCAGTCATAAACAACCACAAACAATGGAAGACTGACACATACTATATTATTTTCTTGGACATTCCTGAACATTCAGGACATCTAAGGGTGCAGCTTAATTAAGGCAGAAATGGCACTGAAAAATATAAAAGAGATTAAAAACAACAACAAAAAAAACACATATTTTCAAAACACAGTTTTATAACCGATTCAGCAAACACTATTGATAGCATTACGTCTTAATTTCTGAAACGGTTGTGACTCAGCATGGTAGACTTGAAATCTAGAGATCTTACTTGCACCACTGAGTGTTTCAATGTGCCCATGGGAATGCGTTTAATTTCTTAGCTTTGTCTTTTTGATGTGGACATAAACTGTTTGAATGTTGTGTTCTGTTTACGTCATTTAGCACATTTTAGGCTATATATGACAGTCTATTTTTTTGCGGTAGAAGCAGATCCATTTTTTTTCTTGGGTAGAACCAGTACTGTATACCTCCAGACGTCCGTGATTATTGACACTTTCTCACTCGACAAGTCAAGTTTACAGTGAGATTCAAACCTGTAACTTGAGAGACGAGAAAGTTTTAGATGCAGCCTCTTTACTATCCCGGCCAAGGATGCGCCGGACATAAAGTGGGCAGTCCCGTGTATTAAAGGTTATATGATTCCTATATATCCTTCTCCTCTGCCTGGGGCGGCTTTAAATAACCTTATAGACAATGTGTTGATACGCCATTAAAATATGTATGTTCAAGAAGCTACTGTATAACACTGCAAAAAGAAAAATATTTCCTAGCAGAGGGATGTTAACAAGATGTACTGGAGTCAGGCAAATGAAAAACTAGATTACTCCATCGAAGAATTGATTTTTTAATGATTACATTCAATATTTAGATCTTTCAACAGGCTATGCAAAATAATAGGCTAGTTTAAACTGCGTGAAGTCCGAGACACTTCTCGCTAAATTTAAACTAGGTTAAATGTTTTTCATAACCCGTAAAAATATAGAAATATTGAAAAAAATATATATATACTTGGTAACAGTGACGTTGCCAACCTTGCACGCTTTTTTATAGCAACTTACGACAGTTCTCAAGTTAGTCAAACGAATAAACTATACGTTTTTTGCTTTAACTATGCCCAAAACGTAAAAGAGTTATTTCACTGGGAATTTAAATGCAGCAAATAAACGTGTTTCATTTAAGGTCAATGCATTAGAAATATTGGGGTTTGAACGGTGGTAATGAATTGCAACTTTACCATAAATAGCTTCATGGTAAATTTTCCATTCACTTTGCATTTATGGTAAATTTGCCAACCATTACCGTCGTTAAAACCCCAGGAATACCGAAAACTAGTCAATAAATTCTTAAATACACATTATTTACCTGTTGTTATAGTATCAATAATAATGTGCCTTGGGAGGTTGGTAATGATAAAATCATAAATAGTGGAAGGAAGATAAAATATCATCAGTGTATTCAGTTTAGACCACAGAATAGCCATTTTCTATTCAGACACCAAATTGAGCAATTAGCTCCATAAACTGAAAATTATTTGAAATTAGACGCGTATATAATTTTTTCAAAATTGTGCTAATAAGCTGCAAAAATGAGGTATCACGATCCAAATTATATCATTCATCTTCCAGTTACTAGTGATGGGCAATCGGTTGAAACTTACAATGGATATTTGGTTACCATTGATTGGATGTAACAGATCAATCATCAGTTATAATCAGTTAGTCACTATGAAGTATAACATGTGCACTTTAATCTGTGTTTCGGGCCTTGAATTAAGAACATTTCGATTAAAGTATGTATTCTTTCCTGTCTTGTTTCTTATGACATTATTGTTTATCTTAAACAATAAAACAATTCCAGTTGATATGTGTTTAGTTGTCTATATTTATGATATTTGTGTTTATCACATAACATGGCTTCTGGGAGTGCAATAAAGCACTTATTTCTCGTAATACACTAGTGTATTACAGTTTCAAATGAGGACCGAATCACTGTGTGTGTGTACAGTTTAAACCAAATTGTTTGCATGGTTTATCATACAGTACGTTCAGACGCCTTAATTTTTATCATTATTTGAAATCTTTCTTCATTACTTCATAAAAATCTTTCTTCATTACTTCATAAAATGAATGTTAGTAACGTTAAATTTGGTTTAAGGTGTCGCATTATTGAGGGCAAACGCATTTACAGACGCGTTAACGTAGTGACGTCATGTAAACAACAAAACGACGTCATGGTTTGTCTTACAATTTGCCGTACAATACGCCGTATATAAGGACAATTTACAACATTAAAGACTAATAAAGTGAAACTATCACGTCGTAGGTGTGTAATGTGATAAACAGAATCTTACATAAATACACTAGTATCACATGAAAAACAATTGTTTTGCTTACGGCATTTAGCTTGCGCTGTATGACGTCAAACATTCTTAGCTTGTTCAAGAAGCTTATTAATGTTATATATACTGATGCATATGATGGGTTGAGTGCAAGGTCTGGGAGCATGGCCAGTTTGTTGTTATTAACATTTCATTAAAATTACTGTTGAGTTTGTCTTCATGTATATTTACCAAGTGATGTCATGTAACGTAGCGCTTCCAACGGATGAAATATACGCGGGGAATTAATGGAACAACTGTATTTTATCGTAGAATAACATACAGTGGTCTCTCTTCTTTGTGTATATGATTTTTTAAGGGATAGTGGCATTCAGTGAGGGACGGCGGAAGGGTGCGGGAGGGGGATCCCCTCCTGCATATCAATTTATTTTTCATATACTTTGAAAATACTGGTTTTGGCATACACCTGACGCATATAAAACATGTTTTAAATATATCTACATGTTTTAAATATATCTATCTACCAGTGTATGTCCATTTTTTTCACTGCTTTTTTTTTTTTTTTTTTTTGAAAAAGAGGATACACTCAACTTTATACATCGTTTCATTTGCTGTTCTGGATTTTATTTTGTCTTTGTAAACACTTCATTATATACATGTAGTGAAGTTAAGCAGGAGTCATTATAATATCTTAACGTCTAAGTCATGTTTACTGCATAAAGTCGTTAGCCTTTTTCGAAAAAAACTGTTAGGAAGCGGTTATAAGTTTATTTAAATGTTATAAACTGCTGTCTTTATTCATGATTAATCGTTTGATTTTGAAACACGGAAGCAATTTCAAAACCAGAAGTAACCTAAATTATAATCTGCAAACCTGAGATTCTCAATCTCTAACCAGAGTTGTCGTTTCGAACTTGCATACACAATGTACAGCAATGTAATGGCCTCTGTGAGAGATTGCGAGATTCTTATAATTATATGTGATTATACACCCCACCATCGAATAATTTGCGTTTGTGAGATTATTTTCTCATCATTATCTATCTAAAATCGCGATAAAATGGATGGAGGCACGTTAATTCAAGGCTACAATAAAATATAACTTACAAGAAAATTATTTTCATGTGATGACCTAACAATTTTACACGTCATGTAGTACAGTACGCATGGTTGAATTCTTGAATAAGACCTTTCTCACTCCAATCAGGAGCTAAGGACGTATGTTTGTCAGGAGTTTATACCTCAAGGAGTTATTTGGTCAGACATGTCCTTAACACTGGGAAATGAATGTTTTGACCCACTTTTAAGGGATCGCGGCATGGTTTTAAAGGGTTGCGTTCAGATTAAGGGATCGCGGCATGTCGGTTTCAAAAGTTAAGGGATAGCGGTGCCGCTACGCCATAAATGGCTGGGGAAGGCCATTATTATGAAAGACTACGCAGGTCTAGAATTTTTTTAGAAATAGAAATAAACATGATATCCAGCCAGGAGACAAGTCAGAAAATACACTTGTACTCTGGTGAAAATGAGCATACATAGAGGATCTTACATGAGTGACTGTGTATTATTGATTTTAATAAAAGAGTTTGATAAAATGATAGAATACGAGGCCCTTGTCGAGTATCCTTTATTTTTATCCAACGAGTTTATCAAAGTCAGTAATACACAGTCACGAATGTAAGATTCTGTTTATCACATAACACACTTACGACGTGATAGTTTCACTTTATTAGTCTTTAATGTTGTAAATTCTCCTTATATACGGCGTATTGTACGGCAAATTGTAAGGCAAACCATGACGTCGTTTTGTTGTTTACATGACGTCACTACGTTAACGCGTCTGCAAATGCGTTTGCCCTACAATAATGCGACATCTTAAACCAAATTTAACGTTACTAACATTCATTTTATGAAGTAATGAAGAAAGATTTCAAATAATGATAAAAATTAAGGCGTCTGAACGTACTGTATGATAAACCATGCAAACAATTTGGTTTAAACTGTATACACACACAGTGATTCGGTCCTCATTCGAAACTGTAATACACTAGTGTATTACGAGAAATAAGTCATGGCTTTATTGCACTCCCGGAAGCCATGTTATGTGATAAACACAAATATCATAAATATACACAACTAAACACATATCAACTGGAATTATTTTATTGTTTAAAATAAACAATAATGCCATAAGAAACAAGACAGGAAAGAATACATACTTTAATCGAAATGTTCTAAGTTCAAGGCCCGAAACACAGATTAAATGATTGTCGTTTATTGTTCAGCCAATCAGAAAGCGTGTATTATTTTGCCTTTTGAAATTCCTCTCCCGGCATTTTCAACACTGTCAACATTGGTTATTCTTGTGCTACAATTTTTGTTCGGTTTGTGGTTTGTGTACGCGATATCACGAGGAGACATATAGTCAGATAGCATCATTAGTATTTCCGCTACACGGATAAATAGTTTTAAGGGCGTGTACTATCGACACAGAGTGAAAAACGGGTAAAATAGTAAACGTTGGCTGTGGTCCACAGATGTGGTAAACTATTCCCATAGGCCTATACAGCTTGATTCATCCCTAGTCAATATATTATATAAAGGATTTTTTTGTTTTGGATCAAGCGCTCTGGATTCCCTGTGATCTACGGTATGAAACACTGTACGCGTGTTGTTAGACTCCACATGTACCCGTAGTGCTCCCCGACGTAGCCCGCCCAATTTCGGGTGTAAACAAAATGGCGTAAAATCGTAAAATAGTCCGTAAAATACAAAGAAATAGTCCATGTCCGCGGAGTTAAAATGCGAACAGAACTGATATGTTATAGGTCCGTGGCGTTCCTACTGCTGTGACCTTGGGGACCGCATTGAAAATATGGACTTTATCGTGGGATTGAGGTAGGCAGTATACACCATATGTAGACTATAAACACAGAAATATTTACTCTTTTTTAAATAACTGGATAAGGATTGATGTTATCTGTTAAGAAAAATAGACACAAAATTCATTTGATAGTGCACCCCGCCATCCCCTTCCCCACCCACCATCTACAACGTCAGGCACCATAGTTATAATGTAATAATAAACAAAACTAACAACTAAGAAATATTTACATTTGCCCCACTCTCGCCCCTCCCCCACATTCCACATCCCCCGACCCCCCCCCCCCCCACCCCACACACAACACTCACCAACCCACTTACCTCCATGCCAGGCGAGCCCATAACCCAATATTGTTTGAGCTATGAATAAGAAGCGTAAACATATTGGGTTCAGTATATATAACAATATACTGGATGTCTATAGTCCGCCTTACCGTCCCCCGACCACAACTCTCTTGATGATGGATGGGTGGGGAGTTGGAACTTAGGTGGGCATTATGCACCACAGTTATAGGTGTAAGATTTAATAAACAAAATAATGCAGAAATATGAAAATAAATAAATAACGGGGTTTCGGGTTGTGTGGGCGGGGTGGGGGCATACCCCAGTATGAATTAAATAAAAATAAAAAGAGTAAGTCATATGGTCAGTAACAAAGATTGGACGTTTACTTAAACCAAAAGTACTGAACATTTCTTAGCCCAGAATATATAGCAGACATAATTACTATTACATAGATGTTACTCTACAATTGATACAATTTGTTGATATGTCTAAGTAAATTGGTACTTTTAATTATTACTATTACTAAATGTAGTTGATGTATCATATGTAGATTCTGCATTTTCTGCTTTATATACTTATTTGGGTGATCCTTTAACAACGCTAAACAGAAAACACAAATATCAGTAATAAATAGGTAAAGATTTCTAGAAAGAATCTACCAACATAGCTGTTACTCTGTAATTGGTACAATTTGTCGATATGTCTACATAAACATGCTACTATTAACTGCTACATTACTATTATATGTATCTTTGATATTTTGAAACAACTGTAAAAACTATGACCAAAAAAATATATAAAAACAAACAATATTACAAAAAATTAATAATAAAAAAATTAATAAAAAAATAATAAAATAATAATAATAAAGAAACCCATGCCCAAATTTGGTGCAGCTAGGAAAAGAAATGCTAGTGATATAGATTTGTCAACACAGCATATATAGCTGTGTGTGAAAATGTCGTTATTACATGTATAGTAATCCTTCTAAAATGAATCGAGGTTTTAAATTTGATCCCTGTAGGCATCAATTATCAAAATCGATTATTATAGAATTTGCCATCTCAGATGGTACCGATCAACCTCATGGCTCATGGACTAAAACAGTTAAACTTCCAAATAGCATTTAAAAAAAGAATCTGCCATATATGTAAGAAAGAAAACGTATAAAAAGAAGAATTTTCCTACCTACCTACCCATCTGAAAAAAATCTAAGGTCGGGTTTGGGCAAACTAAGATGTGTTTTCGTTTGGCCTAAACTGATATCCTATTGGACTTTAAGTTGAAAGAAGCGGGCATAGGACAATACGCGCCAATTAAAAATAGATTAATCAATGTTCCGATCGTTTCAGATCAATCTGTATAACGGAAATAAGTAAATCAATTATTACCAATAGGACGGATGGCAGATAACGTCGTATCAGCGAATTTTATCACAGTATACTTTAGGTCCTTGAACTTTAACTGTAAAAGATACGTGTTTAAATGAAGCTTATGAAGTGTCAGTTTAGAGTACAACATTAATATTATTAATCCGGAGCAAGAACTAAGGCCACTGCTTATCCAGGCAGATGGGTATTCAAGTTCATTTTGTCATTTTGGTCATATTCATTAAGGGCCTTCATCATCATCCCTATATTGTTGTAGGTGCTGCTTCAGTGATGATGTCTCTAACTTGCAATCACTTGCCCCTCACCGCTGTAGGTTCGATCCCTCAGGGGCCTAGGAATCTTTATGTGAGGAAGCTATCCAACTGGCTTGCGGAACGTCGGTGGTTCTACTCAGGTGCCCGCCCGTGCACGAAAATTGCGCGGAGGGGCACCTGGGGTCTTCCTCCACCAGTAGAAGCTGGAAAGTCGCCATATGAACTTAGCTGTTGGTGCGACTATAAAATCCAATTCAATTCAATTCAACTGAGTGATGGCAGAAAACTGCTTGAGTGATGGCAGAAAACAATGGTCGTGGCTCCAGCAAAACATGGCGTTGTTACAACATAATTTGAAGCAAGGTTCCAGGCCCATTCTGCATTTTTTTAATTATATAGCGGAAATTCTCGAGTTCCGTTTCTTTTTCACTTTAGTATATTTGCTTTTATTGGCAAATATCAGTCTGGGTAGATAAGACCAAATAAAGCGCCAACTGTATTCGCCAGTTTTTCACGCACTTAAAAGTCAACGTTTACTTCACGTTATGTTGTAAATAATGGTCTCATAACAAGATAACAGCAAATTGAATTTGATGACGCTAGATAATAGATAACAATGAATTATCAATACACAAAACAGTTCAGAGTAATAAAATAAAATAGCAATCCTAAATTTTACATTTTACGATAGGTGGTGGACGAGGAGAGTTGGGGACAAGATAAATAAATAACAGACAACATTAAATTAAACAATAACAGATAACAGTCAATATTATTTTAAAATAACACAAGTATACATTTCGCCAATTACAGCATAACACAACAGTTAGGTTACACAGTCCTGTTATCATCACGTGCTACTTCTCATCATGATCAGTCAAAAGAAATTTTAAATTTTAAAACTTTTAATTAACATGCAAATATGTCTATTGTACATAACATCTCTCAAAGTGTCGCCAAAATTTCCCAAACGTTAGTGGCAAGTTCAACCATCGAGTTTCCCACAGACCTTAATGCTGTTTCCCCTTGTTGAATCCGTGTAGCATAGCGTAGCGAAGAAAGCAAAATCAGGCCGGGTGACCAAGGCTAAAGTAAAGCTTCTTTAACAATGTTGACACCTCAAAACGAGGTCATACCGAAAAACAGGTCTGATCGATGATTGGTCAAAGTCAGTTTTTAAATCCTGAAAGGGAAGGTTACGTTTATTGTTTGTCTTCAATTGTGTTTTTGTATGCCCTTACCGGATATTGTCTTGTTACTCAGTCTTGTGACAAGTCTCTGAGTACTTGCTTGGTTGTTTTCTAGGCCTAGAAACCTCATGTTGCTTTATTTACAACATCTCGTAACGCCATGCAAAAGTTGACTTTTATTTGCGTGAACAAATGGCGAATACAGTCGGCTAATCGCTAGTGGGTACTTTAATCGGCATAATCTGCCAAGACCGATATTTGCAAGTTAAAGACATATACATCATACGGGTTTGGCTGTCCTAGACTAGATTACACGTAACAAAGAGTGGTAAAGACATCAGAAGCATGCCGGATGACCAGGGCTAATCATTCCGGTGTAAATTTTATTTAACTAAAACATGACGTTAACTCGAATTGTTTTATCATTTTTTAGATTTTAAATCGAAATTTTTATATCACACAATCGATAAACTGTTACATAGCTTCATATATGGCTCATTTTCAGTCCACTTTTTACCAGCAGGTCCAGTTTTGCCAGCAGGTCACATTTTGAAAGGCATTTCAACCTTACACACAGACATCGGACTTAGACATTTTTCATTGCTTCTTGAACTTAGAGCTAAATGTCAATGTTCTCTGACTTAGACACTGGTTTTAACACTTCTCAGACAAACTTTTTTTCTAGCTTTTTCAATGCACTTAAATGGACTTAAGACATTTTTCTGACTGATTTTTTCACCACTTCTCGGACTTAGAAGTTTTTTTAGAAGTTTTCGATGAAAGTTTGCGGACTTAGAACATTTTTTATGAAAATTAAGCGAAAAAAACTAAATATCAGAAAAAGGTGGCCTTTCGGCCTTTCAACATTTCACTCTTCTCGGCATACATGTATCGATTTATAGATATATATCATAACACCTCGAGTAATTTTAAATTGAGAAATTCAATATAACCCAAAAAGTGGCACGAATACGCTTCCGTATATATACACGAGATATTTATTTCAAGTTACGTACAGTTTGTCGATAATACGGTATAAAGATTTCGATTTAAAATCTAAAAAATGGTAAAACATATCGAGTTAGCGTCATGTTTAAATTAACTCAGATTTACGCAGGAATAATTAGCCTCGGTCATCCGGTCTGCTTCTGACGTCTTCCATACGCTATGCTACGTGTATTCTAGTCTCGGCCTGCCCAAACCGTACGATATATATGTCTTACTTGCAGATATCGGTCTGGGCAGATTAGACCGATTAAAGTCTTATATATCTTACATATTAAAAATATCGCAGAAAAAAACAATTTGGTCAAATTGTTAGAATTCGTGAGAACGTAGAATGTATGCGTGTGAGCGTGAATGATTAGACTGCTTCACTGCGCATGTAGTGTTTCACTCATACAAGCGACTGTCAAACACAGATTTTACGGCTAAATAAAGGTTACATTGCACCATTGATTTTCATTCTTTGTTTTATATAGGACGAATGTATATCAAGAGATAAAAAATGCGCATTTTTCTCCGTAGAAATTTTAAAACATATCAATCAAACGATCGAGCGTCCGCCAATATAAAAATGCAATAAAAACAGGGGGTCATGTATCATGTAAGAACAAGCCAATCTGTTGAATGACGTCACGTTCTATTTTGACACGTCACAGATAGATTTACCTCATTTCTACTTTTGCTTTACTGTCTATGTCAATTATAATTAAATATCTCAAACAAACACTAATCAATGTTCACAATACATCATTTGGCTAAATTATAGGTAATAATAACAAAAAGCTATCAAAAGTATCCATTTTGTATCACTAGTAAGGCAGGGAAACGTTTTTTATAAGGCACTATTTGACTATACACCACGGAAGCACAAACGCAATGGTGCAATGTAACCTAAAGCGCATTCCAACCACGATCGCGGCCAAGCGTCTGATCTACGTTCTAGGTGTACCGGAAGTAAATGAACTCCCATTGAGCCCTGTGTAAATTTTAAAAACCTCCCTAGTTGGCCATTTTTCAAAATGAAGTTCAAACTAAGATTCACTTACATACTCTTAGTGATGTGGCCTTCCTCTCTAGAAAACTGCTGAGAAAAGTAGGAGTCATGTGGCATACAAGAAAATAAAATTCTGATCTTTGTTGCCACCGTAAACAAAATGCATTCATTCGGCACCCCTTACATGTATTCTACTTTCATTTTCAAAACCTTCAAGTGATAAATAAAATCAACATATAGCCATGCAAATGGTTCTTACCTCTCACAAACAAGTCAATGAACCCATTTCAGCCAGAAAAAAACAGACCCTAAATACTCAAAAATGCCTTTTATCACAAGAAAAAGTGACGGATTATATTATTGGGAACTCCTTTCGACTACACCAGGCATGAATCCTGTATGCCTCTATAAAAAGATAGGTAGACGGAAAAGGGGAATCGCTAGACCGACCTACGTCATCAGCTCATTTAAATAAATAAATGTATGACGAATACATTATCGTTGTCGTCAACAGTATTATCATACGATACGTTTAGGCAGATCTATAACTAACTATTTATCATTATTTTAATTACGTCATGGTGTCGCATTATTTGGAAAACGAAAGTGAAAGTAAGATGTACATATAACACTGTATTATAATTATAAATGTACTTCTATTCCCTGGTACCTCTACAAGTTCCCCTCGCATCTATATGTACACATAACACGTCAGTATTATATAAAGGTCGTTCTACAGATTGTCTTGGTACCTCGTCAGTTTTCCCTCACATATATATGTACATATAACACTGTATTATATAAAGGACCGTCTACCGATTCCGCTGGTACCTCTACACGTTCCCCTTACATCCATATGTACATATAACACTGTAATATATGCTTGTTATATATATAGGTCTTTCTACAGATTCCCCTGGTACCTCTACAAGTTCCCTTCGCATGACACTGTATTATTATATAAAGAACCTTCTACCTCTACAAGTTTCCTCTCAACACTTACAGGTACATCTAATAAATGTACATCAAATACTGCAGTAGTGTAATCCTTCTTTTAATCTCATACACGATTATTTATGCATCCTATATAGGACGTCTTATTGGTTATATGGGTCGACACCTATATGTATACACACTGTATTATATAAATGTCCTTTTACAGATTCCACTCTGCCTCTACAAGTTCTCCTCGCATCTATATGTACATATACACACTGTATTATATAAAGGTATTTCTACAGATTCTCCTGGTACCTATACAAGTTCCCCTCACATCGGCATGTACATATAACACTGTATTATATAAAGGTCCTTCTACAGATTCTCCTGGTACCTCTAGAAGTTCCCATCACATCTATATGTACATATAAACAATGTATTATATAAAGGTCCTTCTACAGATTCGCGTGGTACCTCTAGAAGTTCCCCTCACATCTACATGTACACATAACACTATTATATAAAGGTCCTTCTACAGATTCTCCTGGTACCTCTAGAAGTTCCCCTCACATCTATATATAAACAATGTTTTATATAAAGGTCCTTCTACAGATACCCGTGGTACCTCTAGAAGTTCCCCTCACATCTACATGTACATATAACACTATTATATAAAGGTCTTTCTACAGATTCTCCTGGTACCTCTAGAAGTTCCCCTCACATCTATATGTACATATAAACAATGTATTGTATAAAGGTCCTTCTACAGATTCCCGTGGTACCTCTAGAAGTTCCCCTCACATCTACATGTACATATAAACAATGTATTATATAAAGGTCCTTCTACAGATTCCCGTGGTACCTCTAGAAGTTCCCCTCACATCGGCATGTACATATAACACTGTATTATATAAAGGTCCTTCTACAGATTCTCCTGGTACCTCTAGAAGTTCCCCTCACATCTATATGTACATATAAACAATGTATTATATAAAGGTCCTTCTACAGATTCCCGTGGTACCTCTAGAAGTTTCCCTCACATCTACATGTACATATAAACAATGTATTATATAAAGGTCATATACGAAACTCATATTATATATATAAATATCAAATGAAACGTTTTAAATGAGAACTCTCTCTCTCTCTCTCTCTCTCTCTCTCTCTGTATTTATTTATCACATAACGTCCCTTGTTAGCAGTGTCGAACACCCATGTACTATTATGCTGTATGACACTCGTGTAATACAACCTGGAACGATTTTGATTGGTTGAGTTAAATCTGTACATAACACTACGCAGGTTTTATTGACTGAAACTATTTTATTTATTATTAAGTCATCTAGATCTCGGTCATAAACTTAGAATTTACCACAGCTTATACTAACTACTAGAAGTCATACAAATCAGTGTGCAATTTTGCTAAAGTCGTCGTAAAACGCCTTTTGTAAAGAGATAAAACACGAACTTTTTTGATACTCAACGTTGTGTGTGACGTGACGTTGCGACGTCACATAACGTTCTGCCTGATTTTATGACGTTTTGGCGCTAACGTGTGTCTGACGTCGTGGCGGTTTTATGTCCATCTGAATTATTTCGTTCTTATTTGATTTCAATGTTATATGATAAAAAGGATCTTAAACGAGTTCCCATTCCAAATCAGATTTATGAAACGAGTTATGAATTATTTTTAATTTTAACTCGCCAAAAGGCTCGTTAAAATTAAAATAATTCATAACTCGTTTCATAAATCTGATATGAAATGGGAACTCGTTTAAGATCCTGTATATACATATAGGGCTGAAATTTAGCGTAAATTTGGATTGCCAACATTTCGCCAGTAGCATTTTTTGTAACTGGCAAAACAAAAAAGTTACTTGCAATTTCTACGGTTGTGTTTGTAAGTAGCAAATAAGTCAAAAGCACAAGATGATTCATCATTAGCAAACAGCTAGATTCCATATGTGTCATACAAATACAAAGACATATCAGGAAAACTTAAAAATATTAAAACACCATTTATATGAACGCATATGTTTAAAAGAAAAAATGCAGACATGGTATTCTAAATTAAACACATAAGGTATTACATATTTGCCAGTACTTGATTCTGAAAATGTCACTTGCATTTTGCCAGTATGCCAGCTTAATTTGAGCCCTGTGTGTATATATACATTGTATACAGCTTACAAGACCCTTTCTGGAGCACTGGATCACGAGAATTCCGGAATATAGGTATTTAAACAGATAAATATGAGACAAATTATCAACCAAACAGTGCTTAAACTAACAAATATCGAGCGCTTTCGGCTTTAATCGCCTTCTTCAGGATACATAAAGTTACAAAAACAAACACATAAATTTTGGAAAAAAACTTTTAAATGCAAAAACATAAACCATTTAAGACTATAAACGTGCGCTTCATGCCAACCGCCTGACCGCCTGACCGCGTGTACACTTTCAGACAAATCTGTTCACGCCATTGTGTCTTCAGAATGAGTTTAATTTCTATGTGAACTTTAAACGTATAGCAACGTTTGTGTCATACATATACACTGTTACCACCTTACAACTGTGTTATACCATTACTGGCATGGGCGCATGAAGCGCACGTTTATAATTGATCTAATGTTTTTGCTTGAAAAGGCTTTTTTTCGAAATTTATGTGTTTGTTTGTATACTCAACATATGGTTTGTGTACGCTGTACTGTTAAAACTAAGATAGGTCTTTCAAAACAACTAAACGGGGCGTCCGTGGCCGAGTGGTTAACGTCTCTGACTTGAAATCACTTGCCCCTCACCGCTGTAGGTTCGATCCCTCAGGGGCCTAGGAATCTTTATGTGAGAAAGCTATCCAGCTGGCATGCGGAACGTCGGTGGTTCTACCCAGGTGCCCGCCCGCGCACGAAAATTGCCCACCAATGGAAGCTGGAAAGTCGCCATATGACCATAGCTGTTGGTGCGACTATAAAATCCAATTCAATCAAAACAACTAAACAAAAATATAGCTTCTTATATTAGGGAACAAAGTACATAGCTTAGAGCTATAATGTACGTCTATGGAAAATGAATTGGTGTCGGACGAACTACGGCAGGGCGCCGACACAGAAATCAAACGTATGCATTCACTTCCTAACAGGATAGCTGCAACACACGCTGATGTACTGTATCTCTACATCATAATATATATATATTCGGGTTTTATTCAGATACGCTTCACTTGTCTACAGGCCATTGTTGACTATCCGAATAACAGCAACCATGGCGGTTGCCTCTGCCACTCACAGGTTAGAGTGAAAATGACAGATTCCTACATATCCGAACTGGTGTTGTTTTTCAATCTAATTGTTAATCTGGGTTTTCTGTTGCTGTTAATGGTCTTTCTAGGTGGCTTTCAAATAAACTGTTTGATTATAATATAAAAATGTATGACTTTCCTGGAAAAACGTATTACTGATAGAAACATCTACCGAAGATATAATGTGTTTTACATGAAGAGGTATACATTTTAGAGTCTCCGTGGCCGAATGGTTAACGACGTTGCGTTGTAAACCTTCGTTTTTCACCGCTGCTGCTTCGCACTTACGGACTGCGGGTGTACAGTACTGGTTCTACTCAGGAAAAGTGGATGGTCTGCCTCCAACACAAACAAATCGACCGTCATATATCACCTTACATGTGTTGAAAATGACGTAAAACACTATACAAACAAACAAAACAAACAAACATTGTGTATGTTAATAATCTGGTTTAATAGAGCAAATATGCAGGTGACTTGAAGAAAAAAAACATCAGAGGTCATTTAACACAAACATTGAAGTAAACATACACGAATTTATATTAAATTACAACTCATCAGACTATGGCTTTCAATACACCGCACAGGCTTGGATAATCATTGATGAACAAATGCAAGTTATGTAGAAAAACTAACGGGGCACCGCGAGCTTATAAAAAATAAAGATTGCCGTGTGTCCCTTTAATAAAGTTTAACATCGATCAATAATTAGTGACGATACCGATTTGGAACAGATGTAATGGTCCGGTATAACGCAATTGTATAGACAAGGCAGATGTATTGGTCTGGTATAACGCAATAATATAGACAATGCAGATGTACTGGTCAGGTATAACGCAATACCATATACAATGCAGAAGTATTGGTCGGGTATAACGCAATACCATAGACTATGCAGATGTATTGGTCTGGTATAACGCAATACCATAGACAATTCAGATGTATTGGTCTGGTATAACGCAATACCATAGACAATGCAGATGTATCGTCTGGTATAACGCAATACCATAGACAATGCAGATGTATTGGTCTGGTATAATGCAATACCATAGACAATGCAGATGTATTGGTCTGGCATAACGCAATACTATAGACAATGCAGATGTATCGGTACGTTATGACGCAATACCATAGACAATGCAGATGTATTTGTCTGGTATAACGCAATAATATAGACAATGCAGATGTATTTATCTGGCATAATGCAATACTATAGACAATGTAGATATTTTGGTTTGGCATAACGCAATACTATAGACAATGAAAATGTAGTGGTATGGTATAACGCTATACTGTAGACAATGCAGATATTTTGGTCTGGCATAACGCAATACCATAAACAACGAAGATGTAGTGGTATGGTATAACGCAATACTGTAGACAATGCAGATCTATCGGTACGTTATGACGCAATACCATAGACAATGCAGATGTATTTGTCTGGTATAACGCAATAATATAGACAATGCAGATGTATTTGTCTGGCATAACGCAATGCTATAGACAATGCAGATATATTGGTCTGGTATACTTCACTTCATTTTAGCTGACTTTTTTTAGACATAACGCACTAATATAGACAATGCAGATGTATTTATCTGGCATAATGCAATACTAAAGACAATGCAGATATTTTGGTCTGGCATAACGCAATACTATAGACAATGAAGATGTATTGGTATGGTATAACGCAAAACAATAGACATTGCAGATGTATTTCTCTGGTATGACGCAATACCATAGACAATGCAGATGTATTGGTCTGATATAACGCAATACTGTAGACAATGTAGATGTATGGTCGGGTATAACTCATTGCTATAGACAATGCAGATGTATTGGTCAGGTATAACGCAATACTATAGAATATGCAGATGTATTGGTCTGATATAACGCAATACTTAGACAATGCAAATGTATTTGTCTGTTATAACGCAATACTATAGACAATGCAGATGTATTGGTCTGGTATAACTCATTGCTATAGACAATGCAGATGTATTGGTCAGGTATAACGCAATAATATAGACTATGCAGATGTATTGGTCTGGTATAGCGCAATACTTAAACAATGCAAATGTATTTGTCTGGGATAACGCCATACTATAGACAATGCAGATGTATTGGCCTAGTATAATGCATTACTAAAGACAATGCAAATGTATTTGTCTGGTATAACGCAAATATATAGACAATGCATATGTATTGGTCTGGTATAACGCATTACTAAAGACAATGCAGATGTATCGGCTTGCAGATGTATCCAGATATACTAAGTTTCAAATGATAGTAATATTTAGAGAATTGAAGGAACGGTGAGTAATGGCAGTGTTGATTTGAATATACCATTTTAACAAATAGTGTTCGTTTACTGACAGCGATGCATAATTTGTTGTATTTACATTCTGCTTTACGGATCATTTTCAGGTCAAACGTGAATGGTACCAAATGTTAAAATGGTAGTGGTAAATGAAAATAATAAACGTTCGCAATTGTGGTGTTCGTATGAAAGCCGAAAAGAAATGTAATATTCACAAAACAATGACAACGAGAACAAGCTACAGCTACAAGGATAAATAGAAAAAGCAAAGCATACGACAACAAAAACACAAAAGGGTTGACATTGGGTATACCACCTTAAAACGATCAGTGGCAAATAGGCCGTTGGGGTTTTAAACCAGGTTTAAGGGTGCACCACACTCCCAATTAAACGGGACATTGCAAATAAATAAATCCCTGCCAGGCTTTATTCTCTAACTAACTAACTAACTAACTAACTAAGAGGCATTAATTGGCAATAGAAGTTAAATACAAAGATTATCATGTATATATGAATATAAATAATAATGCCTTGACAACCGCAAAGCAAGTATGCAATGTCTTGGCAGAAGCCAGAGCAACAAGAGAATTCACCATTAAGGGCAAGAAAGAAATATAAAAAGATCGGACAGGGAAAGTAGCATTCAAGGAGGACAGTCAACCACAAAACACAGAAACAAACACGCGAACAAAGGCCACATTGAAAACAAATATTGTGTACATCCATTTCGGGATTTAATTAGTCATCGTCACAGGGTCCACAATTTGACGGGTCATCTCACAACCCAAGAGGAAAGCATAGTGGCAAACTGTAAATGGGTCAACCATAAACATGCAGTGCGTTTCAAAATGATAGGATCTCTTTTGATAAACCCTTAGAAGTCAGGTTGTGATAGTCCTTGACGCAGAAGTTACTTAAATATTTTAAAAATAGATCATGGTAATTGTTATAACATTTTGAAAAATATTTTCTTAGTTGCATACCCGAAAAAAACAGTATTTAAAGGGACACAAGGCAATCTTGAAGTGTTTGAAACGGGTGTCTCGATTTATATATGCAGTATCATTTTACTTTTACCCTGGTTTCATTTTAAATAAATCAAATTTTAAGTATTCGCTATTTCGTCTTATTATTATATATACATATTATAGGTGCAATAATGCACCAATAATATCAAAACTTAATAATATGCAAAAAACAAATTGCTTAATACTATTCTTATAATTAATATTAATGATTGAACAAATTATGCAGAAAAACTAGCGGGACGCCGTGAGTTTTTAAAAAAATTAAAGATTGCCGTGTGTCCCTTTAATAAGGAAATAAGTTTTTCACATGTCTAGGTAAGTTCACATAGACGTGTATGTTGTTGATGTGCAATGTTGACCTTGTATCGTCATTGTACTGTCATACTTACTGTATTGCCCATGGGAGTATCGTACTTTGTTTTTTATTAAAAGTTTCCTCTTGACAAAAATGTGCTTTCATGGTTATGAATACATACGTATTACATACGTATTACATACGTATTGTTTTGGTGGCTCATTTAACAGATACAGATCAAGCGATTCGGACAGCATCTGAAGAAAAAAGTTAGAACTAAGTTTGTATGTTCTCTGTGGGTTCTATGGGGTGCTTAACTTAACGGATGCACGTATACACACGTGCACACGCACGCACGCACGCACACACACACACACACATACACACACATAATGAGTACAATTTAACGTTTTAATGATTACGTTTACAACGGCGTGAACCCATAATACACTATTTACTAAGTAGGGGTAGGGCATAAACATTTTCAAAATCCTTATGATTTTCTTAATTTGTCATATTAAAAGAGTTGGTTGAATAGTGTTTTTTTGTCCTTTAGAGCATATTTTAGGTCTATAATTTAATGGTGGAGGTAGTCCACCCACTTTTCCTGAATAGAACTAGTACTGTATACCTCCCGTCATCCGTCTGAATCGATTAAAAGGGATTAAATGGGATGAACACCGATCCGCTCCATTCCCCGGATGCACCCATAGATCGCACTGAACTACGTTTGTACGAGATCCTTTTCGCTAAGCTAATTATCATACAAATTATTGATTTGGACCGTCCCCAAAATGTCTTCAAACGTCAATGAGAGCTTGATTGGAAGTTACTGTAGTGTACAGAAGTCGAAATTTACATAGAAGTAAAACAAAGAAACTTTAAGTGCTGTACTAAAGATCAAGCCAGATTGTCAGTGCATCAGTGTGTCAATCTTATTGTTATTCACGCGCAATAGCGGGTCAAAGTCATTGTATATATATACAGTCTTTAGAAGGTGAATACCATTTTGTTTCAATATGTCCCTTATATACAGACATAAGAAAGCACTATATTAAAACATATTATTTCATGCATCCAAATATGCAAAAGTTCATTGCTTTGATTAATTCTACATGTAAAAAGCAAATAAGAAATCTAGCTGTTTTTATTTATAAGGCTTTTAATAAAAGAAATGAGTACCTTTTTCCAAATAGGTAATACGAATTGATGTTGTAATGATATACATGCACTGTTTATATATGCATTTTGTTGTATAGCAACAGTATTTCACTTAAAATTGTATGACCTTCTCCACTAGATACACATACACGTAATTGTGTAAAATTGCTAAGTATACTATGCATTCGTACTATTTTGTTACATTGTCTGTCAAGATTTTCAGGTCTGTATTTGTAGCACAAGGGCCTTAGTGCCTATTGGATTTTGAAATAAACTATCTATCTATCATATAAGAAATGTACCGGAAAGTAATACAGTATCGTTACAACGCATAGAGCTACCCCGTAAATTACGCTTCACGAGAGATCTATGCGTAGCACTCTTACGTATAGAGCTCCCATGGAGCTCTAGCTCTATGCGTCAGCAGTTTAAAATTGGAGCTCTATGCGTAAATGATGTACATACCTGTTTTGAGAATCGCTTAAAGCGACGTATAGGGCTCCAAAATTACTTTACTTCATTTTAGCTGACCTCAGTTAAAGGCGAGATAACTGTGTCCGTCGCCCTTCCGTCCGACCACACGGCCGTCCCTCTGTTCGCAATCAATCCGTCGGTCTGTCTACATCTAGCTTGTTTACAAAATAAAACTTAATTGCCATACGTTCGTTTGAAAATAATGAATGAATGGTGTTTTGCGGCACTTCGACACATAAATAGGTCATATTTTGTGTAAAAACTGATGAAAGATGAAGAAATGAAGTAGTAATTAAAAAATAATGTAAATTTATCAAGACAAAACTATATGTATATATACTGGTGTATAAACAAGTAGATATATATAAGAATAATTTATAAAGTCGGATTTCTTTCAGGAAATCGAAAACAAGACTAAAATCTATTGTATCAAATAACTCTTTCATAGTACTAACATTGTAGTATCACTGCCGCATAGGATCAAAGTCTACACATTCCAACAAGATATGTTTGACCGTTAACGGTGCAAAACAGGGTATATATTCTGGTAATTGCTCACCTTGTAATACATATGAATGAGTGTAACGTGTATGCCCTATCCTGCACCGGGATAAGACAACTTCTTCACGACGAATGGGTCTACTAGAAGAACGCCATTCTCCGAGTAACGGTTTAATTGAATGAATTTTATTGTTCATTGACAAATCCCAAGCGGCTTGTCAAGAGTTATGAATATATGTGTTACTAGTAATACAACTTTTAAAATCAGTATAATGTAATTTGGCATTAGATATATGTAAACCTAAGGCTGCCTTAGGAGCACTTTCAGCTCTATCATTACCACGTATTCCTACTTGGCTTGGAAGCCAGCAGAAAATGATAACATTCTCAACTACATGTATAAGAGAATTGTACTTTTCTAAAAGTTGAAACACAACTGTGTTATCATGTTTCATATTCATATGTTATCATGTTTCATATTTTCATATTCATGTTCCATGGTTTTACATATACAACTCGTTAAAGCGATAGGGCGATAATGTTTTGGGTCCGTATGATCATTTCCAGGTTTGGGGACTGGAATAACGATTGCTTCCCGCCAAGAATCGGGGAAGTTTCCTGTCACCCAAACCTTATTAAATATATCAAAAAGGGCAGAGAGACATGTTTCAGGTAAATGTTTTAATAAATGATAATGGATATCATTAGGACCAGCTGATGTATCATGAGCCTTTTTAAGGGATTCTCGAAGTTCTTTGAGAGTGAATAGTTCATTGTCAGCTTCTTCTGTTAATTTAATTTCTTACTTGACAGAAAATTTGGCCGACAATTTTCAGAAGAAGAGTTTTTTGAAAATAGTTCTGCCAAAGTGTTTGTAATATCTTCGACATAAGAATATCTCCATTGTCAGTTTTAAGATGATTTACACAACTAGAATTACCTTTACCGTTTGTTTTCCGAACCATGTCCCACGTCTTCTTAAGAGATGCACGAGAGTTCAGTCTAGAGACATAAGATCTCCAGTTTTCCCCTTGCTATCCTTAATAGTACGACAGGCTTTCGAACGAAAAACTCTAAAATTATCTAAACTATTTTGAGTTGGCCGCAAGTTAAAAGCATTCAATGCAGCTTTATGACTGCTTTTTTGCAATCATCATCGTACCATGATTTATGTGGGCGTTTTGGATTTGCCGAGGTTTTTGGAATATTTCAGCTATATCATGAAGGGTTTTGGTAAAAAGAGTAGTTGCGTCTTCGACATCCTCGAAAACGGAAGGCTTTAATGTTCCTTACAAAGAGATAGAAACGTATCCCAATCAACTTTGCGAAGTTTCCATCGTTGCGTTTTTTCGAGAAATGAAGGGCCGATATTTTTAAGAAATATGGGGTAGTGGTCACTTCCACATAGGTTTTCATCAACACTCCACGAAAAATCCATCAAGAACGTTGGATCGCATATTGTTAAATCAAGGTAGAATGAGAGCCTGTAGCTGGATGTAAGTAAGTAGCATACTATGTGATTTGTTATCATTAAAAAAGACACCAATTGTTTTTGGCTAAGACTTGCCTTTATCGTTTATATCTTTACAACCCCATATGTAGTTGTGTGCATTAAAATCACACAAGAGTATAACAGGTGATGGTAATTGTGCAACTAGGTGATTTAGATCTTTACGGTCTAGTGAAGAACTAGGTGGTAAATATAAGGAGCATATTGTTATAACTCTGAGCATCGTTACGCTGACCGCAACAGCTTGCAAATGAGTTTTCATCGTAACCGTTCTGTGAGGAATGTTTCGATTCACAAGAATCCTCCAGCAGTTTTATCATTTGTATCACAGATATAGTTATATAATGAATAATTTTCAAAAGATATCTTATCACTAATCTTCAAGAAAGTTTCTTCAAGACAAAATGCAACAGGGTTGTTTTTATTTAAAAGTGAGCTGATTTCATCATAATTAGGTTTTAAACCTCGGCAGTTCCATTGAATGACCTTATTTGATTTTGATGTAACTACGGTGGAAGTACGGGTTTATGGTCTTTGGAGTTGGCAGACTTTGGAATTCCAGAATTGCTGGATCGTCAACCTACATTTCCAAGTCTCCAAATATGTTGTGCAGTGTAATCGGATCATCAGATCATTTCGACTGCTTCCCTAACCCGGGAGAAGTCGTTTTCCTTACTTTCACGTCTGTGGCAGCAGTTCGTCGGATTTGACGAACTCTTGGAAGATTCGTCGGGTTTGGTGGACTCTTGGTTGCACCAGAGTAGTATGTAGTAGATGTAAGAGTTGTTGAGGATATAGTTGAAGGAGTGCTAGGCTTGGAAGCCACTATGTTTGGGAGACACAGGAGGCTTATTTAAGAGGACCACAGTTAGAGAGGCTGAAGATGTTTTAGATGAGTTCTGAACAGAGAGTGGAATAGTAGTAAACTTGTCGGAGTCTATTGGCCAGGTTAACACGGTCTGTGCCCCGATATACCAGGTAGCTGGTTTGTTTCTCAACTCTACTCGCATCGGCGTATGCTTTGCCAGATGGAGCGGTTGGAACAAGACTCTCAACAAATATTCTAGCTTCTGGGAAAGAAATGTTGTTTTCAATCTTAATCTACTGTATTTCCCTCTCGTGCTTCCACTTCGAACAATCCTTAGAGAAAGCCCCGTAAGTCCCCTTGCAGTTAAAGCAAGAGGCGGGATTTTTGCAATTGGCGAAGTCGCTATGACCCTCCTGGGCGCAATGGGCACAGACGGGAACAGCTCGTTTGCATCTTTCTCTGTGGTGACCAAAGAGTTGACAGTATAAACGACGAAGAGAAATTGGAATAAAGGGGTCAACTGGTAGAATGATATATCCAGTCTTGCTGGTCTTTGGAAGATTTGGTGTGCTGAAAGTAAGCACAAAAGTATTTGTACGAATGATTTTGCCACCCCGCCTAGTACTGATGCGCATTACCTCAGTCACACCCTGAGATTTAAGATTGAGAGTCATTTCTTCAAGGGTGCAATGCTCCAGTTCCATAGAGCGTATCACACCCTTTGACGAGTTGAAAGAAGTATGAAGTACCTCAACACGGATGTTTGCGAAAATTTTGAATTTTAAGGATATTGTCAGATTGAAATTTGTTGGCACACTCAACAAGAATGTTTTCATTTTTTAGTTTTTGTTAACGCTCCTTGGCTCACCGGCGATGACAAGTAAGGCCTTGGAGATAGCGAAAGGAGAAAATCTAGTGATTGGTATGTCATCTTCTAGAGAGATAATATTGAGAAAACTAGGCTAATTTAAGTGAAAAATGTCCTCATCAAATTCAGATTCGGACCCATCACTAAATCGTTTAAAACCAGTAGATGTATGAGTAGTTTTGTGTGGGTGTTTGGGTCCCATAATGGAGAACTGATATTCATTCACCAGGCTTCTCAATCACCTCGGAGTGCAACAAGGGTGTTGTGTGTGCTCATATAAAACTAACGCATCAGATCCCCATTCATATAAAACTAACGCATTAGACCCCCCCCCCCCCCCACCCCCACCACACACACACACAATACCACCCAGTGGACATAACCCCTTAACTAAAACTTATGTTCCGCCTAAAAAGTGGCTTGAGTATAGCCATATATCGTTTAGAAATACATGATTAGCCTAGAACCACCGCCATAAAGTATCTTTTCTACATGATGTTTAAAGAGGACAAAATAACAGGGGTTGGGGGAGGGGTGGGGGGGGGGGGTAAGGGAGTGATAGAGATGCGAATTAACCAAGTTAGAATCCCATATAGCTGGCGTGACAAACCGATTGATCAGATGGGGGGGGGGGGGGGGCCAATCTGACCTCCCGTCTAGTTGAAGTCAAAGTGATATGTTGTAACGTGGAAATAAATACCAGCTGCTGGTATTGTATTGTCTCCGTCAGTCCGTCTGCTAACAATTTGAATTCAACATGAAAACTCATAATGCATCGCTAATTACAGAATCTTAAAAATGTATACATAGGCTGCACATGGGACGAGGATGATCCGATGATCCCAATCATTTTGAGGTTACTAGGACATAGGTCACGCTCAAGATGACCCTACATTCCGCGCTGTAACTCAAATACCTTTCATCCTGGATCCAAAGACTCGCCATCGAACAAGAATGACCTCCTCTTGTTTTGACCAGTCTTGTTTATGAGGTCACTATTTCAAAGGTTAAGGTCACGGAATATCGAAATATACAAACCGTTTCTGTGCTATAACTCGGGTACCTTTCAACATAGGTTCTTGCAAATTCGTAGACATACCGCCCGTGGGGTTAAGATGGCCCGTTTTCTTTTTGTTGTACACCACTAGGTCAAAAGTCAACTTCGCGGTGACCCGCACATTTTCCAGAGAATCGCAAGAGATTGTTTGCGAAGGTAAAATGACTTTTATGACTGGAAATAACTTTCTACACACTCTATATCGAGGTCGATGCTTTTTACATGCGAGCGATTTGTAAGTATGAAAACAAAAATATCCATTCTGAATCGAGCATACTGGACTCACCCAAGTGCATGTATAAACAAATAAATGAAACCAAATATTGTATTTTCCCTCTTTAATATAAAACCATTTAGATTGTGGTTAGCAGTCTATGCGTATCTCCAGTACTTGAGCTACGCATAGAGCTCCTCCGATCATATGGGAGCTATACGCGTATTCTTACAAATCGGAGCTCTAAATCTGCGCAAGTTTCACTACGGTTTTAAATTGATCATATCATAATCAAAATTCCTAAGTACCTACCTAAGAATATGTCAGTAATAGTCTTATTGTTTTGTGTAATACACTTGATTAGAGATACGTTTGAACTGCAAAATAACGTTTTGATTGCTCTGATATCACGCACACATTTTAAAGCTTTCAAGTAGATGTGTTTTTTAGAAACAAATTATGACACTTATATAACTGGATACATAGGATGTTGTTAAGTACTTCGAATAAATGCACATGTTCCTTATTTTAAAATATGTCAATCGAAATTAATGTGACGTCATGCTTTACTAGCATTACCACTACAAATGCGTTTGCAAAAGAATTTTTCGAAATATTTAATGTCAACACTAAATTACAGTTACTTGAATTTCAAACGGTATTCAGTTAAAAGTGGGGTAGGATTTTCCTCTTTCATTTTATAACAGTCATAAATAGATCAAACTTTTATGTTTTATGATGTTATTTTCTACAACTTTTAAGAAGTTTATATCTTTAAGCTGACGATTCATGTTATGTGTTTTATAAGCATGCTCATTTCATGTTTTCATATAAAGGAAGGGTAACTCTCAAAAGATGTAACAATATAAACAAAAAATAAATGTTATACAAACTATAAGTCAAAACAAAATACTTATCACACAGCTATTCCAAAATATATTTAAAATTAAAACAAAAGTGAGTAATTAGGAATTTTGTTCAGAATAGTTATTAACAGTACCAATCTTGACAATGGGACATACTGCGTATGCGTTTCGTGGGCATTGGTTGTACTCAACAACAGTTGGTTGGTTGAATGGTGTTTACGCCATTTTCCTGCACATTTTAGGCTATACACTTTTAGTGGTGGAGTGGTAGAACCAGTACTGTCTGCATACATCCCTCCGTAAGAAACGACACGTTTTCACTCACAAATCGAGCTCCCAGTGGGATTCGATCTCGAAGCAGAGAAAATATTTCTACAGCAGTTCTCTACAACGGCACTCTACAACAGGAGAATACAACTGGGGTGTCTGGTACAGTTTCCTAGTAGATATCACCCTTGAGCTTGAGACACTTGCTTAGTATCATTTTATTCGGTTATACAATTTTTAAAAAAGCCTAATTCATTAAACAGGTACGTTTTACTCCTTTGTTTAGTTTTACTCCTTCTGCTGAGAAACTGACTGATAAAACTGTATTAGTCTTCAAAATGCAGTAAAATTAATTAGTTATTTTTGTTTATATTTAAGAAATAGAACATCGTTTACGGTGAATTATCGTGTAATATATCACGGTTGGAGTTCAATTGTAAACAATAATTTCACGAGCCCGACAAACCGTGATATATTACAAGATAATTCACCGTAAAAGATGTTCTATTTCTAGTCTAATACTCCTAAAATGTGAAAATAACGCACACATCTGAAATCGTTCGCATTGCTTTGGTTACTCTCCTAACGATGCAAACGTAACAGTGATATATCATCGAATATAACGAGATATTTTAAACTGAGCTATATAGTGCGGGTGTACTAGAATATGCTATAATAGCGTCTCCGTGGCCGAATGGTTAACGACGTTGAGTTGTAAACATTCGCCTCTCACCGCTGCGGGTTCGAATCAAACTGGGAGCTTGACTTGTGAGGAAATGTCGATTTTTACAAATGACGGGAGGTATACAGTACTTGTTTTACCCAGGAAAATTATGTGGTCTGCCTCCACCACAAAACAATCAACCGTCATACATCATCTTACATGTGTTGAAAATGACGTAAAACACCATAAATACAGCAGTGAAATGGCTAAATTTGTATTTTGTTACAAAGTGTTGCGATTAAAATTTCTAGCTGCAACCTTTTTTTCATCTTGTGATTTCTATTATTACGCGGAATATTACGTGGACGTGTGCAATTTATACATTATATTGCGGAAATTCTCGAGTTGCGTTTTTTTCCCTTTAGTATACAATAATGTTGGTCTTTTTTTTCGTGCTCTGTCGTACATTTAGTCGTAGAACTCTGTTATCAAAGCGCCGCTTTTAACGGGTTTTATATTTTTTGTTGACACAAGAAGCTGAACGCTAGCAATGTCAACGATTTTCACCTAATAGTAAATTAAACTCTTTAATTTCCGGTTGTTTATGTTCTAACGACTCTTAAAAGCGTAATGACTTTCGCAAAACTTATCAAATAACGTCATCAAAATTTAAAATATCGTTACTTATATTTTATCCATCTTTATGTTTGCGAATAAATACAACCGCGCGGCCATAGCCTTTCCATCCTCTCGTTTGAGTAAGTTTATCCTAGAAGCATTAATACATTCATCTCGTCAATACCATAGTTCACATACTATAGAACATATCAGAATTATACAAACATCATAATTTTATGTATTGTCAATACAGTTATGTCCGCTTTCGTTGAAAGGTACACTCGAATTTGGCCGTTACAACTTGTTTATATTCCTTTTGTCACACACACTACTAGAACGGCTTTCGTCCATCCGTCCTTATCGAGGGCTTTAAAGAAGATGATGGGCTGAAACGGAAATGGACACTTAGGTCTTGTTTAGTATATATTGTATTACATAAGCATCATACTTAACTAATCAGCTTTTATATATATATATATTTGGCATATGGGGGCTCCTCAAGTACCGTCCACCATGATGGCAAGCAGGCAACCGGACCGAGGCAACCATGACAAGGACAGTGAGACCTGCACTCGCTGAGGCAGCTCTGATTAACCGAGGCCCCGGGCAGCACAGTTAAACAGAGGCCGAGGGATGTGAGACCAAGGACAGTGAGACCTGCACTCAATGAGGCAGCTCTGATTAACCGAGGCCCCGGACAGCACGGTTAAACAGAGGCCGAGGGATGTGAGACCAAGGACAGTGAGACCTGCACTCACTGAGGCAGCTCTGATTAACCGAGACCCCGGGCAGCACGGTTAAACAGAGGCCGAGGGATGTGAGGCAGCTCGTGTTGACGGAGGCCAGAGGCGGCACGCGTAAACAGAGGCCTATGGACGTTGCAGTGAACCCAGAAGTGAGGCAGCACGTGTTAACCGAGGCCATGGGCAGCTCGTGTAAACAGAGGCCGAGGCAGTTGTAGGAACTGAGGTAGCAGTGTACTCGAAAGTGACACGGGTCATGGTTGCGTGTTTACTAGGCTGAAGCTGACAAGCGCTAGATAGATGCAAGGGTATGCGGCAGCATGGTTGTGTATAACGAAACTGAAGAATAGAGCTGATAAGGATAATCAGTCCGTATAGAGTTAACCTGAACTCAAGTGTTATACGACTCGATTGGAAATGTGTCAGAATCAATTCTATTCTACAGCTTTTTTGGGGGCGCATATATAACTAAGGTTATAGAGCGGCCAAAACGAGCGAATTCACTGGAAGATGGACGGAGCGAAGAGCCCCCGAAAAAGATAAAAATAAAAATAAGAATATGGAAGAGTATGTCAATATGGATAACTTTCACCTATTTCGCACTTCGTTAATTTACATTGAAGATTCACATTCATGTTTTGAGGAAAGACACCAGATGTCAATAACAGCAACAAATGTGCATTTTAAAATGATAAAAAAAATTTTTTAGTTTTTCAGTTCTGCTCTCAGTTGTACATATAATTGAATAAAAATGCACTTTGATCACAAAAACAGATATTTCTCGAGGTCTTAAAGGAACACACGGCAATCTTTAAGTATTATCAAGGATTAACATTATCATCTCGATTTATTAATCTAGTATTAGTTTAACTTTAATTTATTAATCTAGTATTAGTTAACTTTACTATTATTATCGAATAGATGCCTATGGTTCTTTAACGTGCTCGGAGGATAGACCGATACACGGAACCGCCCGGTTTACGTCACCATCCGACGGCCGAGATTTTAACTTTAAACTGCTTGCATATAATTAGATAAAAGTAATAAAATTTGGGGTTTTCATTGTTTTTCATTGGTTATCTACCATAGGTTTAAATGTGATCTTGATAATTAACAATAAGTCATATGCAAAAGTAATTTCCTTTGAACTATTTAAATAATTACGACACTTACGTAGACGAAGTAACGGTTAAAAGAAGATGCCCAATGGCATCAAAAGGCCTCGAAAGGTTCACATGTATAAAAAACAATAGCACCTACAACAATTTCCCTATATGACTCTATCTAAAACTGTGTGACCCCCCCCCCCCCCCCCCACACACACACACACACACACACCCACACCCACCCCATGGGGATGTGCCAAATATATTGCACCTCAGGACCACAATTTGAACAAAGTAGATATAGGACCTAACCTTTAAGCTAAATGCCAAATAGTAGACCTTTAGCGCTTGTAGTTCCAGAGAAGAATATATTTCAATATTATCCTACATAACACTATGTAAAAGTGAGAATCCATGGCAGGGTCAAACTTGAACTCAGTGACATCATTTGAACGAATCTGGTCGAGAGCCATATTATTATGTTACATGTAAAGCTCTTGTAGTAAAATATTTGTTTCATATATAACTCTACAAAACTGTGTGCGGGGTTAAATTTGACACAATGTTCACCATTTGAACAAACATGGAAGAAGACTATAATTGAATAATACATGCAAGATATTAGACCAAAATATTCCCCCAGGGTCTTCATTGAAGCAAACATGGTAGAGTATCGCTAGCTTTCGATACATGCAAAATATTAGCCCTCTAGCTCATTAAGTTTCAGAGATTTATTTTCCGTTATATCGTAAACTAATGTATATAGTAAATCCACACATGGTCACCATTGCTGTTAAAGTCGCACCAACAGCTAAGGTCATATGGCGACTTTCCTGCTGCCATTGATGGATGAAGAACACAGGGGCCCCTCCGGGCAATTTTAGTGTACGGGCGGGCATATGGGAAGAAGTACACGGGCGTGCACTGGGTATAAACACCGACGTTTAGCAAGCTAGCTGGATATCTTCCTCATAAAAAGATGCCACAGCAGTCAAACACTCGGCCACGTTTGAATAAACTTGATTATACGCGTACGCTACATGCAACACATGAACATATTATGCCTTGTGTTTTTTCAAGTTTTTCCTATTTAAGTGAAAAAAACAACAAATGTAAAAATGTTTTGCCCATTGGGGCGCGGACTTTTTTAGTCTTAGGGTGAGGGGTGCTTTTTAATGGTTCGTGGGGAGAAGATTGTTTAAGGTTTAGACTATTTATAGTTAAGCGACTCCGTGGTCGAGGGTTTAAAGGGTTGAGGGTTTAAAGACGCTGCGTTTGAAACCTCGCCTCTCACCCCTAAAGGTTCGAATCCCACCGGGAGATCGACTTGTGAGAAAGTGTTGATTCTTGTGGATGGCGGAAGTATACAGTGCTGGTTTTACCCAGGAATAAGGGGGTGGCACGATTCCGCCACAAACAAATCGACCGTCATACATTCTAACATATGCTGAAAAATGACGTTAAACACCAAACAAAGTTACATGACGATCTTGGATGTCGCATTTACCGAATCTGAATAACTTTCAAAGGTTTTGATCTACAGATGATTCATGTGAAATTTGGTAAAAATCGGCGACGTGGTTTCAAATGTGATGCAATTGTTGACGAACGGACAAAGATTTTTACAGTTTGCGTATATTCTCTATTGACTAAATTGCCACTTAAAGCCAAAACTAGTCCATAAATCTACGGAATCAATCTAAATTAAAATTTATATTGTTTGTTTATCCCCATAAACCCAATTAGTGAGCTCTGATGGACAGACGGACAGACGAAGGACGAAAAATGATGAGGCATTTGGACTGTAAATATAGATTACCGAGTGTCCTTTATAGCATCAAGTGAATTAAAACTTATGATATTTACAACAAAAATACGCAAAATTTGAATTTGAGTTTGCACACATTCAGCTTGAATTCTAGTTCTATTACCACCCCCTGCACATTATTAAACCCAAGTGCTTGTCTGTAATCAATGTTTTTTAATGTCAAACACCTTGATGTGTGATTTGTTCTTCCCATTGTAACAATAAGTTGACTTTATCCCAGTACAGTGATTGTGGATTCTTCAGTCCATCTGCCTTTGCTAACAACACTCCAAGCTTGCGTCCACCCCTGCCGATCTGTATGATGTTGTGGGAGTAGACCACAGACAAACACTTCATCATTATTCCCTACGCAGACTCCATGTGCATATTCCAGTTCTGAATAAGTGAAATGGAGCTGTTTGATGCCGTTGATACCCATGGTTATCAGTCCATTAGCTTTAGTCCCTATATGTATCTGTGTATGGTCACTACTGAAAGCAATGTGGCACGGTTGGGACTGCATATTCTGGACTGCTGAATATGTTTTTATTGTTTTCAGGAGGGTACCTGATTTGGTGTACACTCGTAGGAAATGTGGCCCACATGCGACAAACATTTGATCATTAGTATTGGCCAACCCACAATCAAAATCGACACCTTCTACAACGAACGAACTTGTCAGTTTCATCGTATTACCCACATCTACGAACTGAACCTTTTGCTGGCGGAACAGTGTGACTGCAACTTCCTGTGAACCAGAAGCACATACTGCATATGGTGTACCAGGAAGATCACAATGATCTCGCACTTGATATGACCTGTCTAGCCTCTTCAGCTTATCGTTGTTACTGTCTACTACCAATATTGTCCCATCTTCCAACCCACAGACAGCGTTTATGTCACACATGTTGTTGTCTTTTTAACCTTTGCATTATACTCTCCATATAGGGAGGCTGAATAGAGCATCTCGTTTTGGAACTCTCCCAGTGACTTCTGGCTATTCAAGAAATCTTCAATATCAGGCTTCAAGCTGAAATTTAAACTGCTTCTTTTTAGACATTTTTCCATCTTTTGTAGAAGTTTTCTTCCATCAGATTCAGTCTTCTTCCCACTTTTCACGTAGACAAATAGTTGGGATTCGTTGTTTCCAGAAGTAGTTTTGAGCTTATTCATATTGGCTTCCACAGATCTCAGCATTTCTTCTAATGTGTTGATGTCGGCATTTATCTCGTCTTGAAAAGCCTGATGCTTTGCCAGCAGTTCATCTGTAGCAGTCTTCTCGAGTTTGTCTAGTTTCTTAATTACCCTCTTTCTAAAATGCTTTATTTGGGTCAGAACGTGGTCTTTATCTGTTTCTAGTGTTTGAAGTTCATATTGTCTTGCCTTCTTCATCTTGTCTAGTTCATGTTGGATGTTCTCCATGGAAGATTTGATGTCCTTGTACTCCCTGCTGTTAGTTATTCCTTTGGCTGCCGTTGGTAAATATGCCATACCGTTGCAAGATCTGTAACATAAATTGCATGTCACAAAATATAAATATTGTCTATTTATATCTCAATTACTTTATGCATTGTGTTAAGTATTTGTAATTGAACAATAAATATATTCCATATGCACGTTGTACATGTAAGTAGGACATTAAGAAATAAAACAAAACAAAAACAGATAGCGACATCTTTTTGTTAAATCCATCGTACACAAACACGAATAATAATGGCTTATAAAAGTATCAAATGTTAAAAACATCAGGGTTAATGGAACATGCAAGCATCTCGCGTCTTGAATGGAGAAACTTGGGTTAACCATGGCTTATATATATTAGACATATATTGCTAATACTTGATATGTATGTGTCCTCTCTATATTGCATTGCCATCGAAACTCTGTTGTTACAGAGTACCTATTAAACAAGGGTTCTAGTTTGCATGATAAGGAGGAAACATATTTATTATTAACAATAATATGACATACTTTTTCTAGAATATTATAGCAAGCTTAAGCAATTTATTTATGCATAAAACATATAATAAATGAACCACCAATCAAGAACATGACACATTTGTCAATAACATTCAGTCAATGTGAACGAGTACCAGCTGAGTTCAAAGATATATGTGGATCTAAGGCGTTTCTATGACAGCATGTAGCTGCCTTACGGTAGTCTCGCCATGTGACGTAGAGTTATCGTTCGTGCCTTTCTCAACACTGATGTCAGCTGTTGCTGAACTACCATATACGGCAGCACACGTATTTTAAGTCGACATAAATTATATCGACTTTTAGGTTATTTTATCATAATCAGGGTGTACCATCAGCTGAATATGTGTGTATGTTTTCTTTAAAAAATGCATCAATACTCATCTTAGTTTTATGGAAGCGAACTGGGATAGGGAGATATGTGGTTGTGGTGCAGGGGGGTTCCTATTGTTGTATATGTTTCTGTGCATGCGTTATTCCACTCCACACTTTTTGTTTTACAGTATGTTGTTTATACCTTTCATGGGTACATCCCAGATAAAACATACATCACATCTCAATCATCACTGCCTTCCCCGCCCCTCCCCACCCCACCCGCTCCCAAGGTTGTCCAGTGTTTTTTCAATCATTAATATTAAGTACAAAAATATTATAAAGCAAATTGTTTTGGTATATTACTGACTGTTGATTATATTGCAACAAATATGTATTGAAATATATGGCATACATGGTAGATTAAGAAGAAATTTAATTATATGCAAGCCGGTTTAAAGTCAAAATGATACAGGATTAAAAAATCGAGACGCTGATTTAAATGCTTTATAAAAACTTCAAGATTGACGTGTGTTCCTTTAATGTATGCACACAAAAGGCCATGAATTTCAAGTGTATCCGTTTCCGCATACATGTTAATACATGTACGACATCCTATTGAACACATGCTCGAGAGAGCCTGCATTGCCATCTTTTTAAGGCTGTATGATTTATTAATGATGTTTATTTCAAAGTGGTAAACAAAAATACTTTATTTTTCAAATTCGGGTTATAAGTACAAATTAAGCAAGTAAATTTGTGGAAAATAGAAATCAAATAATCCTGAATTATTTTACATGTAACTTGCAGTTTAATATGTTTACACTTTTACCTAGACAGTGCTATACTTGAATACTAAGTATGAACTTGATAAAAGTGTGTATTGACCCATATTCAGCTTATATCATACTCAAGGTCATGTTTGTATTGGTTAATTCACATATATTTCAAGTATGTATCTATGATTTAAGGGTAACACTGCCTAGATATATATGTAAACATATTTAAGATTATTTCTTTTTTTATCTTTTTCAAATGCAGTCACAATGGGATTACTCTAATGGGGCATATTTCTTAACAGGAAATTGCCAATGGAAAATACTGCTGCATCAACTATAACAAAGAAAAATTCTACCAAGCATGTTTATCCATAATGGGGTTTACTGTGTTGGATATACGTAAATTAAGACATCCTGAAAGTTTCATAGCAAAATATTATGGCTTACTGGAGTTATTTGAGATTTCTTCAGTTTCTACTGTCCCAGCAAAAAAAGGTTAATTTTGGCTTTAAAATATATTATATATCTCAGACGATTTCAAAACTAAGGTATGTGTGTGTACCACTATTAAAAAGCTCCAGTTCCAATGACAAGTATGCATGATGTTAAAATTGCTCATGTGAATGCTGAAAAACCTTTGGCTAAAACATGGCTCCAAATAATATAAAAACGTACCTGTGAGAAAGTGAAACGCATGTACCACAGCATACTTCGTCATGCCTGCCACAGTATGTATCTATCAAGTTGTCATGGTGCTCTGTACATTTCTCGGTGGGTACGGACGTTGCTTGCTGTCCCTGAATCTTCATACTAGTCTTGTCCAGGATCTGATGTAACTTCATCATGGCAAATTTATTATGGTCTCCTAGACATTTCTGGCAGAAATATTCCCTACACTCCACACAAAAGTTAATGGCCTCAACATTCCTGTCTTGTGCTGAACACGGTGAACAACAACACTCGTAGAATTCATCACAACCCTTGTCTAGGGAGCGTACATATCCTCCCCCAGTCGCCATTTTGCAATGAATAGACCTAGTGTATAACATCTACATAGTTTTCACAATCTGGTGTACTGCCTACTTCTTAGTATTTACCCTAATACCAAGTATCGACATAATTTACTTGTAGTTTTCCTTCCAAGTAATCATTGTTGATTGACCTTGTAACGGTTCTACGAATTCAAACTTGTTTTAGTTTCGTATTTGTGGTTAAAGTAACTATCCCGCCAACAACAACCAAATTATGTTAACATATGTACACTGTTTCTAAACCTACTGACGAAGAGGTATAAACATAACTTTACATAATTTGAGAATCCAAACTCTTTACACAATATAAACGGCTTTAACTATCCATGCCAAAGCCCAAAAGTGGAGCGTCGAATTGAGAGTTGATTAGAGTTACCAACTCATAATTCATTTTACGCATATTCAGTCATTGTTATTTTTTAAAAAACACATAAATAAACCTATACTTTAAACTGGCACATGTATATTAGTATATGACCAGAACGCCTGGGTACGGTTTAGTAGTGTAATTTTGCCGTTATTTGGCGAGTTTAAGACCGAAGGCGATCAGGAAAAGTATGTGTGTCATTCCAAATACGAATAATATATTGTGTTTGTAATTCAGTCGCGTATGCGTTAAACAAGGCCCCAAGAAACGTTCGGTTTAAACATTGTTGATTGTTTGTCTAGAATACTAGACGACTCAGCTAGTTTTTGTTGTATAAATTATTAATAGTAGTAAATATGGCGGCATCAGGCTTTAATAAATTCTTGTGTTTTTTTTATTTTATTACATTTTCCGGCGCTAGCCGTTTAAGCTGGCTTTTGGCCTCGCAGGAGGTGTGTCTGTGTAAGCCTATCAAAACTCGAGTTGAAAGCGATTCAGAAATTATGAAAGCCTAGTGTTTATTAACTGAATGCTGATTGGCTAAATTTGTCTGACAAGGCCAAAGGAAACTAGTAGATTTGTTTATAGAGTTTAGTTATTGATAAATGGTAGATCGTTAGGGGATTTGTTACGCTGTACTTCAATTGTGAACGGAAAGATGAAGAAAGGAATAGAAATGCTGAAATTGCAAATAAATTATTCTGTTTTCTTGCAAAGTGCGTTAATTTTACATGGTAACTGGTAATGAAACTTATTAAAAATTACATATCGCCGTGATTTCCTAGTACGTGATTTTTCAAGGTGCCCGGATCTTCTTTTCTGAAACCACAATAATCTAGTAAATATATGAAAATATGGGCCGAACCCAGGACAAATTAGTACACTATTGAAACCAACTTTTTTTAAAAGGGAAAAACACACAGAATGAGGAAATGAAAGTAGAGAAAAATCGAAGCTAAGGTTTTTGAGAAAAAAAGATATAAATATGTCACCTTTTTCATGCTTTAAAACATTTTCCCGGACAATAACACATTAAGTTATTTTTATCATGTTTGTTAGTTTTCTGGCATCATATATACCGTTAACAAATTTACTTTAAAATAACAACATATTATGAAGTAAATTGCACTTTAATGCTTTAACATATACCTAAAATCGCCTTAAAAGGTCTTAAATATGTTGTTCGATTACCCCACCCACCGCAAAAAAGTATAATAAATACTGATAAAGTTGATCCTTTGAGAGCAACAAACATAATTATGAGAATAAAGCAGCAGACTCGGTTTTATTGAGTCTGTTCATGAGAAGTAATGAAAGAAGCAACACTGCTCACGCCCTCTAACACCGGCTTAAGCAGTATTCTACTTCAAAGCCACATATATTGGGCTCGTTGGTCCCAAAAGACCAGTAAAAAATAACACTACTGATTTGTAGCACGGGGAGACTTTACAGATATCATAATTTAAACTTATAATATTGTTTAAATACATTCTACTATGTTGTTTTGTCCGAAAAAGTGTGAATTTTTAAATAATTATCTATATTTATCGATGCTGATATAATATTTATATCCACACATAATTATGCAGTGTCACAATAAAAGTCACAATTGTGTTCACTGTCCTTATATAACGATCTGGTAAACCCCTTACTTAATAAATGTCTACACATTTCAAGCTAAAACCCGTATCCCATTCATCTGAATATTTTTATTTTCATATATTTCATTGTACAGAAGAAATTCATATCCATATTTGTTATATTGTTATTATATTATATAGTTGTTCATATTCAGAAGTTTCTATCTGGAATTCAGAATTCAGACAGCTGATTCCTCTACATTCATCAAACATTGTTGAAGAATCCAACCCGTGTATTTTTTGCATGTACAACGACTAGTATGGTAACCTGCAAGAGTCTGCCAGGAGCTGGTGTTTCCTTTTTTGTTTGCAATACTAAGATACCCTTTGAAATCGTTCATCCCCACTCCTGAGGATCGATATCAGTATTCCCTTTCCAAACCTGAATCTGTAGTTGTTAGATGTGATTGGAAGTTTTGTTTTAGTGAGTAACATAATTATCACTGACGGCGACCTTCTGGAAGGGTTAAATAAATCTAAGGGAATCTAACGTTCTTGAATATTTCACAAGTTTTTATTTTTTGAAATTTTCTTTGGATTTGGTTTGACTTTTGCAGTCTAGAAGATCTGTATCATCGCCAGTCACAATGGTTTGTTGTTCTACTGCACACTCTACAGCTGCTGTAGCAATGAGCAGATCACCATCGCTGTCTGCTTTTTTGTTCCCGTTTCATGTGACACTAAGTGCTCACTAAACATGTGAATGAAATGATGACTGTATAAAGAATTCTTTTGTTCATATCCATGGTTATATTTGCTGTGAAATTCACAGTAATTCCAACAATATCCTTGTTTCTTCGCAAATGTGCAGTATGTTGTGTTGATAAAAAGTCTGTACTTTCCAAAATTCTTGTCATTAAAGTTAAACTGCGAATCTATGGTATTCTCTGAAGAAGCGACCCACCATCTACGACATACTTTGATTGATGGGTATCTCCCGTAGTTACTAGCTTGCCAACAAAGTTGAACATTGCATAAGCAAATTGAGGTTTATTTGCAACCCGAATCAAACCGTCTGTAACAAGTGGAAATGGTGGATGCGTGCATAATTTATACGTGAAAAGGGAAGCTAGCTCTTCTCGAAAGTCCTGTCTCTTGCAGCATACACACGATGTTGAAACAAAAACTGTGGATCAGCTGAATGCACTTCAGATCTATTTTTACAGATACTTTTGTGTCAAGAGTCGCGGCCTGAACATTTTCTTGAATGAGCACGCAAGCACCCTTTCCCAGACATAGTTGATAACTTTTGGTCAAATATCCTTATACATACTGAAAAGGTGATCCCTTAGAAGCAACAAACACAAACATGAGAGAAAAGTAGCAGACTCTGTTTTATTGAGTCTGTTCATGAGAGGTAATAACACCTCTCACGCCTCCTAGCAACGGTTAAGCGATATTCTACTTTTTAAAAGCAACACAGAATGGGCTTGATGATCCCTAAGGACCAGTAAATAATAAACACTACTGATTTGTAGTCGCGGCGACCTTTTACGGCCGATACACAGACTAAACAAACGCTAGTGCGAATGTCAATAAATACTGAAAAGATTATCCCTCGGAAGCAACAAACACAAACAAGAGAGAAAAGTAGCAGACTCGGTTGTATTGAGTATGTACATGAGAGCTAATTATAAGATGCAACACCGCTCAAGCCTATAAGAATGACATTTAAAATTGTGTCTTCTGTTACGCCGCTTGAAATGTCATATCCATTGAAGGGCGTTTTTGCTGCGACATTTTCGCATATATTTTATTATATCAAAATCATCCCTGTGTTTTCTTGACTTACTGTTCTCTTTGTGCTGTTCACTTGAAGTGAATTCCTGCATATCTTCATTGGTACATGTTCCTGCTCAAGCTGTCCAAGTTTAGAGCAATCAGACAGACCTTTGTAGTTCTGTCATTACCCTACCCCTTGTTAGGCCACCCACTGTATTTGCTCATGAGCATTTGCTTTATCACGAGATCGGTCGACAGAACTGCCCAATAACGGCCACTTACACGCACTACATGAAAATCTTTTATACAACGTATGTACATTTCGTGAAAGTCAGTTTATAACTGAGACATGTTTTGAAAGTATGAATATGCAGCCTTTATGTAGAGATTGACCAGCAGCCGCCAACTATGGCAACATTCATGACACAGATTTGAAATGAAGGGCCCAATTGCCAATGAGCTCTACTTTAATAAATGTACGTAATCTTTGCACCATGTCCAGATATTGTAGTTAAGAGTTTTGAGGTTCTAGAGTTTGAAACAGAGGATTTATTCTGGCTCAGTTTGGCATTCACCTGATCATAAACTAAGATGGATCGGGCATCTTGACTACCTTTATTTCCTTCTAAAAGTTCAATCAAAAAATTGATCGTTTTGTTTGCTTCTTGACTTCCCGTTTCATTCTGAGACTCATGATTTATATCTGATAGATTCAACAAAACATTATTTTGACATGCTAGTCTAAGGTTCCATCTCAGATTCCATTTCAAGCATTTTAATTGGTAGCGGAACATCATATATACTGAACATTATAAATGAATGGAGAGCGACTTCTACAAGCAAGTGCCAATAAATATATGTATTTATTAATCCTCACTGTATTGCACTGGGCATTTTAGTGAGCAGACCTCGGTTTTAAATCTCAACCGAAAGTCTGGTCAGGTGTGAAATTCTTTTTCAAGTATATAGACAATTAATCCAAATTCGGTCCAGGTTAGGATAGAACGCACGACCCCTGGATTACAAAAATAAATATAAAGGTCGGACAGGAATTATGCAGCTTTCACGGTAAACCCCAAAACCATGCAAAAGGACAAATGAGTGAAGATGATAACAAAGAACAAAGGCATATGACACCACAAACGCAAACACGGTTGACAATAGGGCTATCGCCTTGGAACGGTCAGTGGCAAAAACCGAGGTGCTAACAATTACCCCACGGTGACACCTAAGTGCATACGAATGGCTCTTGATATGGCTTCTACACTAAGTCCTTTTTGCTTCATAGCATGTTAAAGAACAATATAAATATATTCAGGATTCCTATGTATTTTTCCCTCTCCCTGGGGCGGCTCTAAATAACTAACCTTTAATGTGTTGATGAGCAGTTAAACAACAAGCAATTTTATAGCGTTTTTGTATTGAAATTAATGTTACCATTGCGTTAAATATCTTCAGTTTCACACTAATATTTTGCAATAATCAAAAATCAATGTATTGTAGACTCATTCTAAAGGAAAGACTCTTTAATTAATAGATACGTGTGTTATAAGATTCGTAAATTCATTCTAAATTGACCCAGTGTGTCGTTTAAATATGTTCTTAACTAAGTTCATTGATTGAAAACAGAGAGACATCATATACATGTTAATCAAATTGATATATATTTATATTTACAAAACGAAAGTATATAAGTTGTATAGTATTCGGACATGTCCTTTAGACGAAATTTAATTTACAAGATGAACCAACTATAAGAGCTTCGATTTTGTTCTATTTTCTATTTGAGATCAAACTATGTCTATACATTCAGAAACAATCATAACATTTTCTGTTGCAATTAGTCCTGGGTAAAATTTCATAATTACTAGACTAAAGGGCTACAGCTTTGATATTTTGCGTGTTGTATCATATATATAGTGGTCCTTTACCAAGTTGCACAAATGGTGACCCTGGGGTCAGAATAAGTCCCTCACCGGAGGTCAAAAGTTTTACATAGAAATATTAGGAAATACAATTAAAAATCTTCTTTTTTGAAACGACAAGGTTAGAGCTTTGATATTTTGCATCATCTAACAGAGTACACTTTGCCGGTAGATCGATTCAGGCCCTCGTGGACCTTTTCTTCCTTTGAATATTTTAACAATTGGCCTTCCGTAATGGAAAGCACTAACTTGTTTTGTTCAAATTCCCCACACTGGCAATGCCGTGTCAACTTTTATCGGAAAACCGATAGAAAACGGTATATTGCTCTAGTCTATACCTTTCATTTCGCTATTAAAACTATTTCACTTCACGACCATTACTCACTTATACATTGTGCTTCTCCAAACGCGCCGACTATCTTTTTTAAAGATGTTTCTTGTTTTATTTTAATTTATATGAACCACTGCTAGCAGTATGAATCCCATATAAACAGCCGTCGAGTTTTCAAGACCAAACGTTTTCATAATTAAACCAAACATGCGGCTTAATTTAATTAGGGTCTACCAGTGGTTTTTGGGAACAAGGGAACATGACCATTTATTTTTGGGGAACAAGGGAACATTGTCTGTTATTGGTAATATTTGTGGGGAACAAGGGAACATTGGAAACATATGTTTGGGGAACAAAAGCAAAATATTTTTGTAGAACAAGAGAACATTGGGTCATATTTTCAGGGAACATGGGAACATGAACACTCCGCTGGGAGGGCCTCTTTACTGTGTATTTTATATTATGGAGTGACACCAATTACTCTTTCTTTTTTTGTTTTATAATATTGCTAGTAACTCTTTCTCTATTTGAGCGTATCCGATTTCTGTGCTGGTCAACCTTTTGATGCATGCGCGATAGGGCGGCTATGTCCAGAGTAAAGTCTGAAGTCCCTTTACGTGGGGGTAACATATCTGTGTTGAACAATATGTGAACTAGTTTATAACTTATATGTTTGTATTCAAATTGGAGAGCGCTATATGCTTGAAACTATGTTTACACATAGACTGGCTTTCGTCTCAGTGGTTATAGTTTCCTTTAATCAAAATGAAAAATCTTTCAAAATCCTAAATGTGTTATGTGTTATCAGTCATTTTTCTGAATATATCTAAACCACTGATTATGTTTGAAGCTTATAATTCAAAGGAGACAAAATGCACATTATTATAAAGCATTTTAAGTATGTAGTTTTCATTGGCTAAAAGGCAGTCAAGTGTAAGTCATTAGTATATAAATATTGCATCCCAGTGAGGGCGACAGTGGTAATTGGTGACAGTGGTATTTGTCAACCTGAGGAAAATAAACCGAACAAAACAAGAGGCCCAAGTGAGCCTGTAGACGCTCTACTGGTATGATGTGATTCAAAAACATAAACATGATAGAGGCCAACCCAAGAAACATGTTTCCTATATATAACTCTATGCAAACTTTGGGTTATCGTGGCAGCCATTTTGAACATATTTGACGACAACGAAAAACACACACTTTATCGATAGAGGCAAACAACAGTAACATGTATATGATATTTAACTACAATGGAATAAGTGGTAATATGTCGTTTGATAAATGTCCTTAAATTTGACTAACCAAGATCATTGTGATTAAGTTTCATCAAAATCCTTCAAGTGGTTTCAGAGATGTCATTTTTACATTTTTCCTATATAATTCTATGTAAACTTTGGGTCGCTGTGGCGGCCATTTTGATTACTCGACGATAACGAAAAAGCACAAACTTGATAGAGGCTAACCCAAGGAACATGTTTATGATATTTCACAAGAATGGAATAAGTGGTTTCAGAGGAGATGTTGTTTGAAATTTTCTTAAATTTGACCTAATTTTAGCCATGGCGGCCAGCTTGGATGACTGGCAGCCGCGAAAAACAAAATTCTGATGGGGACTATCCTAAAGATCATTGTAATGAAGTTCCATCAAAATCCTTTAAGCGGTTTCAGAAAAGATGTTGTTTTTAGCCTTTTCCTATATAACTCTATGTAAACTTTGGATCGCCGTGGCGGCCATTTTGATTATTCGACGATAAAGAAAAACACAAACTTGATAGAGGCCAACACAAGGAACATGTTTATGATATTTCACAAGAATGGAATAAGTGGTTTTGGAGATGTCGTTTGAAATTTCCTTAAATTTGACCTAGTTTTATCCATGGCGGCCATCTTGGATGACTGGCAGCCGCAAAAAACATAAATCCGAGGGGAACTATCCCAAAGATCATTGTGATTTAAGTTTCATCAAAATCCTTCAAGCGGTTTCAGAGAAAATGTCATTTTTAATGTTTTCTTATATAACTCTATGTAAACTTTGGGTCGCTGTGTCGGCCATTTTGATTATTCGACGATAACGAAAAACACAAACTTGATAGAGGCAAACCCAAGGAACATGTTTATGATATTTCACAAGAATGGAAGTGGTTTCGGAATGTCGTTTGAAATTTCCTTAAATGTTAGCTAATTTTAGCCATGGTGACCATCTTGGATGACTGGCGGCCACGAAAAACACAAATCTGAGGGGGACTATCCTAAAGAAGTTTCATCAAAATCCTTCAAGCGGTTTCAAAGAAGATGTCATTTTTAGCCTTTTCCTATATAACTCTATGTAAACGTTGGGTCGCCGTGGCGGCCGTTTTGATTATTCGACGATAACGAAAAACACAAACTTGATAGAGGCCAACCCAAGGAACATGTTTATGGTTTTTCACAATAATGGAATAAGTGGTTTCGTCGGAGATGTTTGAAAAATCCTTAAATTTTACCTAGTTTTAGCCATCTTGAATGACTGGCGGCCATGAAAAAAATCTGAGAGGGGCCCTCCCAAGTAACATAGTGATGAAGTTTCATCACAATCCTTCAAGCAGTTCCAGAGGAGATGTCGATTTTATAAAATTGCTAACAGACAGACAGACGGACGACGGACGAAAAGCGATCCCATAAGCTTGCCTGGCCTTTGGCCAGTTGAGCTTAAAATGGCGTTCCATGGTGTTCAAATCCGCTTCGGAAATTGTCGCGAATATGCTCGCCATATTTGTTTATTGTCGTTTGGTAAACCAAGCGTCTTACGATTGACACAACCTCAACTTTAATTTAATAAGCATCCACCGATTTCCAATTGCGTATTTTAGCGTGTTGTAAAGTACCGACCATTTTGATTTCTGTGGGGGCCTGGGATTTTTTTTGAAAACATATTCTGGCCCTTGAATTGTTGAAAAAAAATCCTGGCTCTGACTTAAGGGGAAAAGAATAAACAATCCCTCAAACTGTTGGGAAAAAAAAGTCCAAATAATCTGGCTCCCTATTCAGTTTATGATAAATGTAGATCTACTCCATTAGCCACTGGATTCAACATGAAAATGTTTACCCACAATCTGGCTACATCCACAGCTTCTGCTCAGAAGTTTATCGAAATCTCCAGTTCAAATGCGTTTAGAAGACTGTGAGTGATAGTATTCATGGTTGTAATAAATGTGATGTACATAGATTATGGTAGTAATAAATATGGTATACATTAGTCATGGTAGTTATATATGTGATAAATGTGGTATACACTGGCCATGGTGGTAGTAAATTGGTAGTAAATGTGTTGTATAACGTGTTATAACGTGGTCATGGTAGTAAATTTGGTTTACATTGGTCATGGTAGTAATGAATGTGATACATGGTTATAATTAATGTGGTCTACATAAGTCATGGTTGTAATAAGGCCATTAGTTTTTTATATAAATTTGTTTTACGAACCCTCCTACCACAAAACAAAATATTGTATTTTATTTTTCCATAGGGAATTTGATAGTTTATTGTTTTTACCTCCTCCAAGATTTTAATAGAACATTTCAATTTCCTTCCTTTAAATTAAAATAAATAAACTATGCTTTAGTAATGCTTTAGTACTAATCAGTAGTGTTATTTTTTACTGGTCCTTTGTGACCAGCGAGCCCAATATAGGTGGCTTTAAAGTGGAGTGCCGCTTAAGCCGGTGCTGGGGGGCTTGGGAAGTGCTACTTCTTTCATTGCTTCCAATGAACAGACTCAATAAAACCGAGTCTGCTGCTTTATTCTCTGAATTGTGTTTGTTGCTCTCAAGGGATCACCTTTATCAGTATTTGTTTACCAATTTTTTATTTGTTTCCCTTCCTCCTACAGCAATTGTCTGCCTTGATGGTTCGTAAAAAAAAAAAAAAATAATAATGGCTTAAATGTGTTATACATTGGTCATGGTAGTATGTAAATATTGCAATCGTGTGAGTGGGACTGTGAATATTTGTAAACCTTCTAAGGTTATTTGTTTTTATTATACTGAAAAATATGTTTGAAAAAGAAATTTAGTCCTGCTAAATATTCCTTTGAAATAAAACAGGAGAAAACATTGTTACTAATCTGTCGGTTCCAAATCACTATTCTCAGCACCTAGCTAGAAAATAAATTTCTGCTGATGGTTCTTTTGTGTTTTTTCGAAATCTTCAGCTGTGAACTCAAAATTTCAAATAATCTTCAGAATGTTGTGCAAACTGTATTCGCCATTTTAGTAAATGTTCACTGATATATACATACACTGTTCAGCATAGGACATTGCTTTTTGACTTCCCAATCATAAGACAGTCCAAATTATACTGGGATGACATTACAAAAAATACTACCATTCAGTGACTCATTGCATGGAAACATTACAAGCGATATGAGATATTACAAAAATGGAAAAAATAACAGTATTTAACATTGGTGTTTGACATTCATTATTAATAAATATTAAATATGATATCAGTGGTCATGGTAATAATAAATGTAGTATGCGCAGCTCATGGTAGTAATACATGGGGTAGTTAGTGGCCATGGTAGTAATGAATGGGGCATTTAGTGGTCATGGTAGTAATTTAAAAGAGCAATTTAAAGGGGCTCTCATAGAAAGCAGACAAGGACAAGCATAACTAAAGATTAAAACTAGCACATGGATTTCCATCCCCCATATATGGAAAAATCCATATTGAACAAGTGTTGTCAAAAGGACAGTATGCTCCACTATTCGAAGTCAATTTTAAACAAGGCCACTGACACTTCTGTCTCACCAACCATGGTGCCAGTTCATTCACAAGGTCAAGTCTTAATTGTGGAGTTTAGGTGGTGGTGAGGTGAGTGTGTAGGGGGTGCGCGGAGGTGTTGGTCAGTAGCGTTGGGAATCGGCTGAAAATTCATGATCGATTATCTGAATATTTAACCGACCGATGATCGATCATTAATCGATTAAACATGGCTGCTATAAAAGACAAGTGTAAGCCTTTTTCAGACTAAAATGAAGAAAAGAATCACATTTCAAGTATGTTCTGGTAATAAAGGAACAGAATAAAACGGACCAACATATATAGTAGGTCTTGCAGTTATTTCAAAAGGTTACATTTAATTTTATGATTATGAATCTGTTCTATAATACACGAAAGTGTAAGAGTATTTAATGAAAAAATTCAATATTTTGATATTTTTCAATACATTTAAAGGTGAAAAATCATGCTTTATCAGTTTCTAAATATATATATTATTTTCCAGTTTGTCAGCATGGCAGAATGTGCTTTGTTAGATTATAACCATCAAACCGACACAAATACATATATAACTTCTTCGATGCTCAATCTGTGTGTGTGTGTGCGTGTGTGTTTTCTTTTGTTGTTTTGTTGTGAGTTAGCTTCTCGATACGTTGTATACTAAAACGTTATGCATATAGGCATTATGTTATTGGTAAAGTGTCAGTTTGATAAGTTTTGTCTGAACTTCGCTGATTGCAATGGTATATATTGAATATCACTATGCATTGTTATAAGACTTATGACGTATACTTGGTCTATCAGTTTTGTACAAAATCTTGGCGGCGCCAGAGCGCCCACTACTTTAAATCATAAATGATTTTTCAGGAATTCCCACTCACTCTGCTTAGCTGTCTAGTTTTCTTAGTTGTCTTAGTTCTTTATTTCGCTATCACTTTTCCTTACTGTCTTCTGTGTACTGCTCGATGGTACGTTGCTTTTTTTTATCCAAACAGAAATAATATAAACAATGGACATTAAGTTCTGTACCTTTAATATAAAGGGACTTGGGGATTACAATAAAAGAAAACAAATATTTGAGTGGCTGAAACATAATAAATACTCTGTATGTTGTTTCCAAGAACTTCATTGCGATGAAAGCACGTTCACCAAATGGAAACTTGAGTGGGGAAATGATGCTTTTTTCAGCGGAATGTACTGACGTGGGCATTCTTATCAACTCAAATTTCACATATGATGTAATGGAATATAAAAATATAATTAACGGCAGAATGCAATCATTTAAAATTGAATGTAGATGATAGAGAATTACTACTGCTTAAAATGTATGGCCCGAATAAAGTCACAGATAATACAAATTTTCTGACAACGATTGAAGAATTCGTTTTAACAAATAATCATGAAACTTTAATTATAGGTGGAGATTTTAACACAGTTATTGATGTTGATAACGATAAGAAAAATGGTAGCGTTAACACTAATAAAACAAGTAGAGAAAAAATTAATAATATTATATCGGCAAATTACATTAATGATATATGGAGAGTTTTAAATCCATCTACCCGACATTATACATGGCACTCCAACCATAAACCTCCAATATTCTTAGACTCGATTACTTTTTAGTTTCGTCAAATATTGTTAATGCTATTTCAAAGTGTAAAATTACTGCAGGCTTACGCTCCAATCATTCAATAGAGTATTTTAATCTTAAAAATGAAAAACAACCACGTGGTCCAGGGTATTTTAAATTAAACAATAGTGGGATTTTAGATAAGGAATATCAAGAACGAGTACGAAATGCATTACAAGAAACAGTCAACATAAATAAAGATGCAAATCCTAACACGCTTTGGGAGGTTATTAAAGGTACAAACCGAAATGAAACAATATTATATTCCTCAGGAAAGAAAAAACGGGAACGCAAAGAAGAACACACATTAAATGAAAATATCGACACACTTGAACTGGATTTATCAAATAACCCCGAAAATGAGGAATTACTTAATGAAATTAATCAGCTGAAATCAAAACTCGAAAATATTATAGAGAAAAAGACACAAGGTATTATTTTAATGGCAAAAGCTGAATGGATTGAAGGTGCGGAAAAAAATACAAAATATTGTGCAAGCCTCGAGAAAAAAAATCAGAACAAAAGACAATCACGAGAATAATCAAAAATAATAAAGAAATAACAGACAGAATATTGACAGAAACAATGACATACTATAAGCAATTGTACAGTAAAATTAAAACCGAAGAAAGCAACCATACTTTTTCCAAATACAAAAGAAAATGTTCTAAATGACCAACAAAAAGAAACTTGTGAAGGAATAGTAAGTGAGATAGAATGTTTAAATGCCCTAAAAGAAATGAAAAATAATAAGAGTCCTGGGTCGGACGGTATAACAACTGAGTTTTATAAACTATGTTGGAACGACATTAAAGAATTTTATATTAAATCAATAAATTATTCGTATGAAATTGGAAGTTTAACAACAATTCAAAAACAAGGTATTATAACGCTTCTGCCAAAACAAAATAAAGATTTAAATTCACTTATGAACTGGAGGCCAGTTAGTTTATTAAATGTCGACTATAAAATCGCGACGAAATGTATAGCTAACCGTATGAAAAAGGTTTTATACACTCTTATAGACAGTAGTCAAACAAGTTTTATAAAGGGAAGATACATAGGAGAGAATATAAGAACAATATTTGAAATAATCGACTATTTGAACGAAGACAATTTACCAGGACATATATTTTTTGCTGATTTCGAAAAGGTATTTGATAGCTTAGATCATGATTTTATTTTACAATGTTTAACATATTTTAATTTTGGAACATCGCTTGTTAATTGGATTAAACTGTTTTACAGAGATGCCCAAAGTTGTGTATCAAATAACGGAAACATGTCTGACATTTTTAAAATAGAAAGAGGAGTAAGACAAGGATGCCCACTGTCACCTTATATTTTCCTAGTTGTAATTGAGATTCTTTATAAAGCCATTAGAACAGAAAACGACATTAAAGGTGTACTAATGGCTAATAAAGAAATAAAAAATACAGCTTTTGCAGATGATGCCACTTTCATACTAGATGGTTCGAAGAAAACATTTAAATCTTTAATTAGACTAATAGATAAATTCAGTTTGACATCAGGCTTCAGGTTAAACATAAACAAATCGGTAATATTGCGTGTTGGCTCACTCAAAAATACAGATGAAAAATACTGCAAACATAAACACTTTATATGGACAAATAATAAAGCAACAACACTGGAATTGTTTTTACAAATGATAGGTCAAAATGCCACCAAGAAAACCTTATACCAAAGATAGATGAATTATGCAATTGCTTAGAACGTTGGAAAAAACATAGTTTGTCAATAATTGGAAAAATAACGTTATTAAAACATTTGCACTACCCAAACTCATATATCCTCTAACAGTTCTAAAGACTCCAAATGAAGTTTGTATTAACCGAATAAAAGACAAAATGTTTGGGACGGTAAACCCGATAAAATAAACAGAAACACAATAATTCAGGATTATGATTGATATAAACCTATTTATAAATTCAATAAAAGCAGGTAGGATTAAAAGACTTCTGGATCCTAACAATCACGGTGATTGGAAGACGATATATATGAAAGAAATTAATAAATGTGGAGGAAAAACATTGTTTGAAAGCAATTTTAATACAATTGATGCAAAACAATAACTCTTAAATTACCGTTTTGATCGCAAATAGTTGAATCATGGTCAACAATAAATTTTAGTGAAAATATTGATCAATATTCGAGACAAATTATATGGAACAATACTTATATTAAACACAGAGGGAAAATGCTTTATAAAAAAACATGGGACATTAAAGGTATAGAATACATCGAACAGTTATATAATACTAGGGTTAAAACATTCTACACATTCGATCATTTAAAAACGTTTTTTAATCTAAACAACTCTGAGTTTCTTCAATATTATACAATCATTCAAAGCATTCCAAAGATGTGGAAGAAAGCAATTCAAACAGAAACTAAAAACAATATTGATATTGAACAAACACTGTTAAAAGAAATAGAGAAAACAACGAATGCAAATAAAGTTATATATAATAAGCAAATTAGACGTATTCAGAAGGATCTCGCTATAAAACCTTATATAAAATGGGACAAAACATTTACGAATCTAAACTGGAAACTAATTCACCTTATACCGTTTGAATGCTTAATTGACACTAAACTTAGACCATTCCAGTATACATATATAATGCGAGTTCTCCCAACAAACACCTTTTTGCATAAATGTAAAATTGCAAATACAAGTCTTTGTGATTTTTGTAATATGCACGTAGAAACTATCGAGCATTTATTTTGGGAATGTCCAGTTACTCGAGCTTTTTGGACAGAAGTACAAAACATTTTAATCACTAAAAATATACAAGGCAATGTAGACTTTAAAACGATTTCATTTGGAATTATGGCAAAAACGGCTAACTCTTGCATTTTAAATTGTATATTAATGATTGCGAAGTATTTTATTTTCAGAAGTAAATATACAAAGACAACTCCCTGTGTTGCAACCTTTATAATATATTTAAACAAAATTGAAAACATAGAAAGAATAATAGTGATATCTAGGGAAAATATAAGACAACACAACGATAAATGGGAACATTTTGCAGCTCAGAACTGAAAACGTTAAAAACAGCTCGTACAATGTGGTGGTACACTTCTATTCCTCTCTGCTATTCTTTCCATCTATTCTGTCCTTTCATTACCGTCCTAACAACCTATCTCCTATCACATCTAATATAATCCTATTTTTCGAGAGACATAAGTGTACAATAAAACACGTGTTTTGTTGATTTATATAATGTAAGTATGTACCGTATTTAGAAAATGTAACTGCTCTTTGTAAATATGTGTGTTATTGTATAATTGTGTAAACTGAAAAATAAAATATTTTCAAAACAAAAAAACACATATATATTTTAAAAAATAAGTTGTGATAACCGCTATAATTATGTGATTACTTGCACAATTATAACTCATTTATTTATTGTGTACTTTAGTACAAGAGAATGAAATAAGCCAAAATTGTCAACAACCGAGTTAATTTGATCATGAAAATGTTTAACCGATTAATCAGATCAAAGGCATAACTGATTGATGATCGATTAATCGGAACAACACTATTGGTCTGTAAACATATACCAAATATCGAAGAAATACCTTCAATACCCCAGAATAAAGACGAGGGAGGGTGTTGGGAAGAGAATTGGATACAGACATGGTAACTGAAGAGAAACCAAAAGAATAAAACAAATATTTTCTATTTATCTGTGGTGATGGTGGTGTAGGAGTGGGGAAGGTTAGGGCGTTTATGGGGCTAATGATATTTACAGGCTTGCCATTGTCATTTGATGTATGCAGTGAGTTTCATTGAAATATATAAAGCTGCTTAAAAAACTTTAACTGAAATTCTAAGTTGAAAAAAAAAAAAACATCATCTGGCTAAAATGAAATAAAAAGTTATGAAACATGTGTCTGTAAGTGTCCTTGATGACTCTGAGTGACACTTGTCAAGCTCCTTTGACAGAGATATATGGCTAGTGGGTATTGAAATAAATGGATTGCCAGAAAATAAAATAAAATAAATTCTAAGTCGAAAAGGGGCTACACCTTTTCTAAAATACAATACAGAAAATATTTATCCAGAAAAAGGGCTATAATTTTGCTAAAATGCAATACAGAGTTATGGAGCATGTGTCTACTAGCATCCATGCTTTACTGAAGTTGTTTTAATAAGTAACACTCACCTATTGACATACAAGGACTTGCCTAAAAACGTTAACCAGAATTTTGAAGTTAAAAAAGGAGCATAACTGTGCTTAAATGCAATACAGAGTTAATATGAACATGTGCCTACTAGCGCCCGTGTTATTCCAAGCTTTACTGAAGTTTTGTTGATGTACGACTTTCAGTTGTTAAAATATATGGACTTGTCAAAAAAGAACACTTAAATCAGACATTCAAAGTAAGAAAAGGGTCATGCTAATACAAAGTTATGGAACATGTGTCTACCAGTGTCATTGATGGTAATGATGACATATTTCAAGTTTCACTGTCCAGTGGTTGCTGAAATAATTGAACTATTTGTTTTTCCGGCCAGTGCAATGGGCGAAATAAATATCCCGGCTTTAAAGAAATGGAAAAAAAATATTGCGGCTGAAAGAAAAATCCCAGGCCCTCATCCACAAAATTCAAAGTAAGAAAAGGGTCATGCTAATACAAAGTTATGGAACATGTATCTACCAGTGTCATTGATGGTACTGATGACATATTTAAAGTTTCACTGTCCAGTGGTTGCTGAAATAATTGAACTATTTGTTTTTCTGGGCAGTGCACTGGGCGAAATAAAAATCCCGGCTTTAAAAGAAATGGAAAAAAATATTCCGGCTGAAAGAAAAATCCAAGGCCCTCATCCACCTCCTCCCTCCCCCACCCCCCTCCGCCCCCCAATAAAAATGGTCGGTCCCTAATTGCAATAACCCCAACCATGACGTCACAATCGTGTGATAGTAAAAATCGTTTACCGGTGAACAGTATAATCAGTTATTGCAAATCAATTTTCATGACTTTAAACTTGCTTGCATATAATTAAATAAAAAAACTGAGTTTTCATTTTTCAAAAAGGACGGACGTACGAACGAACAAACTTACGGACAACGTCAAAACAGTATAGCCCCCACCGGTTTTGGCGGGGACATATTTAAATATTTCCGCTCTTGTAGTTGCAGACGTATATATATGTAAACATTTCCCAGTATAACTCTGTAAAACGGTGACCCCCCACCCCCCCCCCCCCCCACACACACACACACCCGCACAGAGAAATATATTTATATTTTCCAGTATAACTCTGTAACCCCCTCCCCCCACCCCCACCCCACTGCAGAGAAGCATATTTAAATATTTTCCAGTATAACTCTGTAACCCCCCCCCCCCCCCCCCCCCCCACCTCACCCGTAGTTGCAGAAGTTTTATGGGTCTTCTACTAATTCAATTAGGTATCAATTTCAGGGATACAGTCTATAAATCTATCTCAATATGATTATTGATTGACTTTATTAAAGGGACAAACGGCAATCTTAGTTTTTTAAAAGCTTGCGACGACCCGTTAGTTTTTCTACATTAATTGCATTTGTTCAATACTTAATATTAATTTTATAAGAATAATATAAAGGAAGTTGTGTTTGAATATCACTAACTGCTTGTGTGTAAAGCTATATATGTATCTCTGTTAAGAGATGATGAAACTTTAACTGAAGCATCTTCTAAAGAGTTTGAATAGGTTTGTTCACTGCTACTTATTCTCATTCTCTTACTATGACTACTAATCAGATTTCAATAATAACAAACATCTAACATTAAACCCTTTCTTCTTATGTAAATTTACATTGCTGAAAACTGAGATTACCTTCACAGACGCTCCAATTGCTATTATATTATCATTAACTTGTGTTTCGTTTATAACTATGATAATATTTTATAACATCATACAACACAGATGCCAAAATTACAAACATGTTCATTTTATCTCACGATGACTAGTTTATGCAGTGCTCGAATCTTTCATGATAAATGTGCTTTGATTTTTGACAATTACAAATAAAAAAAAAAGTATAACATCTACACACTGTTCGTTAATTTTTATCATATTCATCATTCCCCTTACTGTTTTCTTATGTAACTGTTCTGACCGATGGAAGAAGGCAAATACAAGATAACAGTGATTCTTGCCTTCTTTTGGCAAGAACATGATGCACTCTTGTTATGTGTTAGCTTTTGGTGTCGTGTGAAATGGACTTCAATGTAAAACTTTTATGTGAGCACAAAAGTAACACAATATGCCTGCTCACTTTGTTGCATATAAGTATGATCCGACGGGCCTTTTTTCAGATGGCAAGCTTAATAGGTGCACACAGTTTCAATGTTTATGTTTATATATGGAAAGCCTCGGCTGCCTTCTGTTGGCCTTTTGCATTTTGTGCAGTACGCTTTTTAAGTCGTTTTGTGCATTTTCTAAGTTGTTATGTGCATTTTCTAAGTTGTGATGTGAATTTCGTAAGTTGTTATGTGCATTTCGTAAGTTGTTATGAGCATTTTCTAAGTTGTCCTGTGCATTTTCTAAGTTGTTATGTGCATTTAGTAAGTTGTTATGTGCATTTTATATGTTGTCCTGTACATTTTGCAAGTCGTCTTGTGCATTTTCTAAGTTGTTATGTGCATTTTCTAAGTTGTGATTTTCGTAAGTTGTTATGTGCATTTCGTAAGTTGTTATGTGCATTTTGTAAGTTGTTATGTGCATTTTCTAAGTTGTCCTGTGCATTTCGTAAGTTGTTATGTGCATTTTGTAAGTTGTTATGTGCATTTTCTAAGTTGTCCTGTGCATTTCGTAAGTTGTTATGTGCATTTTGTAAGTTGTCCTGTGCATTTCCTAAGTTGTTATGTGCATTTCGTAAGTTGTGATGTGCATTTTCTAAGTTGTCCTGTGCATTTCGTAAGTTGTTATGTGCATTTTGTAAGTTGTTATGTGCATTTTCTAAGTTGTCATGTGCATTTCCTAAGTTGTAATGTGCATTTCGTAAGTTGTGATGTGCATTGTTTAAGTTGTTCTGTGCATTGTTTAAGTTGTCATGTGCATATTGTAAGTTGTTATGTGCTTTTCGTAAGTTGTTATGTGCATATTCTAAGTTGTCTTGTGCATTTTCTAAGTTGTTATGTGCATTTTCTAAGTTGTCCTGTGCATTTCGTAAGTTGTTATGTGCTTTTCGTAAGTTGTTATGTGCATATTCTAAGTTGTATTGTGCATTTTCTAAGTTGTTATGTGCATTTTCTAAGTTGTTATGTGCGTTTCGTAAGTTGTTATGTACATTTAGTAAGTTGTTATGTGCATTTTGTAAGTTCTCTTGTGCAAACTACAAGTCGTCGTTAAGTAGACTTTTTATCGGAATAGGTTTTGAAGAAAACACCGGTAGAAATGGCGGCTCCAGGAGCAAACGCTATGCTCTGCCTACATTAACAAAATTGGGCTTGGTACATTATACAATAAATTCTTAGAACAGAAAATTGATTTCAAAACGTGTAAGGGATTGTCTGACGTTGAGTTAATAAATCTTGGTCTGAAAACATTAGATCGGGTCACAGGTGGCAGTATCAGGAGGTGTGGTACAGGTGGCCGTGGGTACGGAAGATAAGGGGCGGGGCCGGGAGACAAGGGTGGGGGTCGGAAGACAAGAGGACGGGAGTAGGGAGAGAAAGGGGCGTGAGGTTTTTAAAATAGCAAGTTTGTAAAAAAAAAATGATGAAGAATTATCATAGCTTGAGAGTCGTTATGGGTAAAAGAGTCTATAGCCTCAATCGTGCAAACTCGCTCATTTCCGTAGATCATCGGAAATAATTATTTTTTGGGGGAAAAAAAATGGTTGAGGCAGTTCCTATTGTCTATATCCTATCAAAATCCTTAATTGACCATTATCTTGTCTACCGTACACGTTCTGTCTCCACGATAGATACGTTTATGGATTTCGTCCCTTGTTTATCAGTACTCTGAGAGAGAAGAGAGAAAAGGGAGCGGAGAAGGGAGAAATGGGGGAGGGAGGAGTGAGAAGACGACCTCACGTAGCCCCTACCCATCAGTGTTGGGAACTAACAAATAATAATGATAATAAATTGAAAAATATATTTAAATAAAAGTCATATTGACGTGCTATTTGTTGAAAACAAACATATTTTAAGTTTTCCTGAAAAAAACACAGAGTATTTAAAATATGTTTGTTTTTAACAAATAACACGTGAAGTCCAGACTATATTGAACCTATACCTTTAGGACATCCTATTGGTTAAAAGATGGAGGGCTATAAACCTTAGGACTATACACAAAGACAAACAAATAACACGTTTTTTTATTTATTTATTTTTTTTTTTTTTTTTTCAGACCAAGATTTATCAACTCCACGTCAGACAATCCCTTATACATTTTGAAATCAGTTTTATGTTCTAAGAATTTATTGTATAATGTACCTAGCCCAATTTCTTTTCTCTAGGCAGAGCATAGCGTCCGCTCCTGGAGCCGCCATTTCTACCGGTGTTTCCTTCAAAACTTATTCCGATAAAAAGGCTACTTAACGACGACTTGTAGTTTGCACAAGACAACTTACGAAATGTACATAACAACTTATGAAATGCACATGACAACTTAGAAAATGCACATAACAACTTAGAAAATGCACAAGACAACTTAGAATATGCACATAACAACCTACGATATGCACATAACAACTTACGAAATGCACATAACAACTTAGAAAATGCACAAGACAACTTAGAATATGCACATAACAACCTACGAAATGCACATAACAACTTACTAAATGTACATAACAACTTACGAAACGCACATAACAACTTAGAAAATGCACATAACAACCTACGAAATGCACATAACAACTTACTAATGTACATAACAACTTGGAAAATGCACATAACAACTTACGAAATGCACATAACAACTTTTTCCTATATCACTCTATGTAAAAAAGATGGTCGCCAAATCATTACCACTTGTGGTTTTTAGCTCTACTGGCCAAGGGCCAGCAGAGCTTATGGGATGGTGTGTTGTCCGTCTTCCGTCGTCCGTCCGTCGTCCGTCCGTTAACTTTTCTTCAAACGACTTCTCCTCAGAAACCGCTTGGCTAATTTTGACCAAACTTCACATGGATTATCCTTCGATGAATGCTTTTTAGATTTGTTAAAATTAGGTCAGCGCTACATCCAAGATGGCTGCCATTACCATATATGGTCGAAACCTTAAAAAATCTTCTTCTCCAGAACTGCTGGACAGATTTCAACAGTTTTTCTTTTAAAATGATCGCCAACGCCTAGACTATCAAGATTGTTCAAATAAAGTCCCCGGGGTCAAAAATGGCCGTGCCCTGGGGGTCCAAAATTTGCATATTGAGGTTTTGCATGTTTTTCATATAGACATGTAGGAAACAACTTTAAATAATCTTCTTCTCTGAAACCACAAGGCACAGAGCTCTCATGTATTACATGTAGCATCAGCTTATGGTCCTCTACTAAGTTTATTCAAATGGTGACCCTGGGGTCAAATTTGTCCCCGCCCCGGGGGTCACAGTTTTACATAGACTTATATAGGATTTTTTTTTAAAAAATCTTCTTCTCAGAAACTACAACAGCCAGAGGTTTGATATTTTGCATTTACTATAAGCTTATGGTCCTTTACCAAGTTTGTTCAAATGGTGACCTTAGGGTCACATTTGGCCCCGCCCCAAGGGTCACATGTTTTACATAGACATGTATAGGGAATTCTTCAAACGACTTCTCGTCAGAAACCGCTTGGCTAATTTTGACCAAACTTCAAATGGATGATCCTTAGATGAATGCTTTTTAGATTTGTTAAAATTAGATCAGCGCTACATCCAAGATGGCTGCCATTACCATATATGGTCGAAACCTTAAAAAATCTTCTTCTCCAGAACCGCTTGACAGATTTCAACAGTTTTTCTTTGAAAATGATCGTCAACGCCTAGACTATCAAGTTTGTTCAAATAAAGTCCCCGGGGTCAAAAATGGCCGTGCCTCGTGGGTCCAAAGTTTGTATATTGAGGTTTTGCATGTTTTTCATATAGGAAAAAAGTTTAAAAAATCTTCTTCTCTGAAACCACAAGGCACAGAGCTCTCATGTATTACATGTAGCATCAGCTTATGGTCCTCTACTAAGTTTGTTCAAATGGTGACCCTGGGGTCAAATGTGTCTCCGCCCCGAGGGTCACAGTTTTACATAGACTTATATAGGATTTTTTTTTTTAAAAATCTTCTTCTCGGAAACTACAAGAGCCAGAGGTTTGATATTTTACAATTATTATAAGCTTATGGTCCTTTACTAAGTTTGTTCAAATGGTAACCCTGGGGTCACATTTGGTCACGCCCCAAGGGTCACATGTTTTACATAGACATGTATAGGGAAAAACTTAAAAAATCTTCTTCTCTGAAACTGCAAGAGCCAGAGGTTTAATATTTTGCTGTTGCTATAAGCTTATGGTCCTTTACCAATTTTGTTCAAATGCTGACCCTGGGGTCACATCTGGCCCCGCCCCTGGGGTCACAGTTTTACATCAATGCTTGTTTTAAATTTCTTTATTTTTTTTTTTATTATTATTATTTTATTTTTTTTTATTTTTTTTTCATATTTTTTTTTTTATTTTTTTTTTTAATTTTTTTTTTTTTTTTTTTTTTTTTTTATAGATCTAACGTCATGGCTCCCATTATCGTGGTATATCGTGGTGAAACGTGAACTGCGCTACAACCATTCTTAATTGTTCTCGATTTCAATGACCTCTGAATTCAGTAATATATCATCTTTGTTTACATTGACAAAATTGTCTCCCGTTAATCACTTTTTACCGGATGTCGTGAACTATTCCGATTGGGTCGGAAGATTCTATTATTGATAGAGGGTCCCCATTATCGTGGCAATTCGAAAATTGATTCAAATGAGACATTTTAAGGGTAAACTATGTTGTGAAGTTAATTAAAACTTTATTCAGACAAGGTTTAATAGATGTAAACATGATTTACACATATAATATCAGCTAAATCTTAAATTGGAAAATTGTAGCGGACACGACTTTTTGCGTATTGCATCAGACCACATGACCAGCTCATGGTTTTGCTACTGTACCGTATAAACTCCAAAAATTAAATAGTACACGTAGTAAGATTTTTGATTAAATATAGGCATTATTTATGTTCTATAATTATTTTAAATCAAAAACACAAGGTTCAAAAGCCAGTCCATGACCGCTTTTTTTTCAATTTGAAACCCACACATCAAGAATTTGGCTTGGCAGAGTCAATGCTCTTTATTATAGGAAGTACGGTATGTGCTTCGCAATGCCTTTTTATGAATACCCCTTCAGTAAAAATGAAATAGTCCGAACTGGTGTGACCCAGTAGAAGCAGCGTCTGCATTATGGGACAACAGACGGACGAATGTAAACACGAAATAACTTTGTTAGGGGATATATATGAGGTAGAAACATTGTCCAAACTTAAAAAACAGCTAGTTGTTCTTTAACAGATTTTTACTTTTTTTAATACTTTAGGAAAATTGATGCAGTTGATTTACTTTTTATATTCCAACAGTGTTGGGGATTCCCTTCTGGTAAAAATAGCTCACGAGTTGTGACGTCACTCATCGTCATATATAATAAATATCGCATGTAATGACGTACCACGATAATGGGAATACCACGATAATGGGGGTCATGACGTTATATAAAAAAAAAAAAAAAAAAAATCATTTTTTTTTATTTTTATTATCTCTACTGGCCAACTTGGAAAACCAGCCAGATCGGACCAGTAATGACAGAGTTACTGCTCTTGATATAGTTAAAAATGCTATATTTTGCCTCTTTAAGACGATAGTCACTCGCTTCATTGATGTCATAAGAGCCATATTAGCCAGTAGAGCGTCCACAGGCCCTCTTGGGCCTCTTGTTTAATAGTTTCCACAAACTTGTATTTAAAGGTGAAACATAGCGTGTCTTTTGAACATATATTCTGAAATATATACAATCTGTTCAAATATTACACTTATTGGTTGTCCCGTTTTGTCACAGTAGCCAATTATACATCATAGCGCACACGCTTTTTCTTTCTTTCTAAGGTTTATAGTCCCTCTACCATTTGAGCCCCCGGGAAGAATCCCCCGTTGACTCGGCATTATGTTTGGACTAAAAAGATTTTGATTTTGAATTGAATGACTCTTCCTCAGAGTCGACAGAGTCTCAGAGTCGACCAAAGTGTCTGAATTGTCTGCCAAATAGTATTAGTTATTAGGATTATTGACAGGGGACATGGGCTCACATTCCCTGCCTGGAAATGTGAGCCCATGTTCCTTGTCAAGAATCCTAAAAACGAATTTGTCATACTTCAAAGTTGTAACCATTTATTTAAGAAGGAAATACGCGATTTCATTTTTATTGCGCCAATTTCCATGTAACGTGCCTCTAACTAGACGTTGTTTACTTTCGTGACGTCATCGCTCTAACGTCAAATCTGGTGGATTTTTTAATAAAATAAACGTATTTTATCACTATGTTAATGTTTTATTATCTGTAAAATTGCCAAAAAATACACTTATGATTATTTTATACTTTTACACACAGTGGAAACTGCAGAAAAGCGATAGGAAGGAAACAATCGGCGGTTTCCAAAACGAATCGGCAACGTTATCGCCGCCATTTTGTTTTTGTGTATTGTCTACGGCGCATTGACCAATGAAATCCTGAGAATTTTCGTTGCAGTATGACAAATAATCATAGCACTGGCGGTAAATTTAACCTAATTTCGCGCGCTATGATTATGGGTGTGTTTGGTGATTTTTAAGCTGGATTACTTGATATATATGGTTTGGCCTGGGATGACGGGCCGTGGGGCGATGTGGGATACGCGTACTGCCCTGCTTGTTGCCTGGCATAGTACCGTATTTATATTAATACCCAGTGGCCATAGCCCACTTTTATGGGGCCACTTTTGTGGGTGTGTTGGGCAGCTCGCTTTTTACGTAACCGTGGCTTATTAAATTTCAAGGGTCAGCAGTTGCATACCAAAGGTGTGTATTGGTGTATTTGGGTTTTATGCCTCGGGGCACGAGGCTTGGTTAGTGTCTGGACGTGGTCAGTTTGGATCAACTTGGGGGAGGCTTGAAGCTTCACCAGTGTTGATGTGTTGATGGTTCTTGAAGGTGCCCAGATGCACGTGTGCCACCCACTTCAGGTTTGTGACAACTTGTGCCCCTGTGCCGTTGACCGCGCTAATGTAGATAGGTTGGCGTAGCAGGTCCGATCTCCCTCTTCAAGACATCTAGGCGCATTATACCGACATATTAGTGAGATTCTAACCCATTATTGATTGACCATACCTTTTGCTGGTTTATAGAAACATACAACGGCCTCATTTTAGATTATTATTTACATTTTGGATTTGGGCACTTAGCCTTTATTGGTAAATATGCATTTATATAATAGTTTAATTATCAAGATTTTATTTACAAGATGGTTTGGTCAATCTCTTATAGGTATAGATGGTACTTGTTGGTTAGGGTTCTGTATACGTACCTCCTTATCTGCCATCTCGTGATTATAAGAGATTTGTTCCTTTACATATAGTATTTACATGCACGTATAATTAAATAATACTGGTTGACTACTATTTTACATTATCTTCTAGCTTTGACATGTCTTACTGGTTTTCTTGTTTGTCGGCTCGTTATTTATATATGAAGGTGTATGTTCTTATCTACACATATTTACACTTATACCTGCATGTATCTATACCTGCATACTTATATGTATCTGTGCCGGTGCTTATTTTATTTGTTATATCTATCCAGACGGGGTTGGTTCTATTATAAATGTTAAGCTAGTATTCGGGCCCGTACTCAAACTTGCTGACAAGGACCCCAAAGACGCCACTCAAACTGCAGGACCACGGGTGGGCTTGTCGCATCGCCGTCTGAGCTTTGTTCAAAGAATATCACTTGTGCCCATCCGTTATCATTGTACCACAGAAACTATCCATGTGCGGATGGAGCCCTGTATCAGAATCAACCAATGTTTTGCTACCTGCTATGTTTTTATTATTTGAACGCTTTGACCTATCCCCATCTGGTTACCGATACTTAATCTTTCTTGTAAGTTATGTTCTGCATAGCAGTTCGGCGGGGTTAACCGACATGCAGCGCATACTAACTATCATTATCTATTATAATCGGGATTGCATGTCTATTCAGTACTTATTCTACTTGGTATATATATATCCTCTTACTTATTTACACTCTAACACAAAGTATATACATTCTGTTATTATTATTGTTGTTGCCTAATGTTCAAATGTAATTCTCAGTTTCCGGGACTACTATCCCTACATCTACATATACTTAAATGTTCACATCTCGCTACCCTGTTTTGTTATACGGTCCACCGCTTCATTGCAATCGCTTCCCTTACACAGTGCCCATGGAGGCTAAGCCCTGGTTGCTTGAGTGTTACCCCGGCCCCCAGCCTTATACCTTGTGGCAGGAAGGACGGCAACCAACCCATACACATATATCCTATCGCTGACCTTTTGATACTAAATTTACTAGATACACTTTTGTTGACTGTAAGCTAAATTTCTGTTATACTATCTATAAGCTTCAACATATACTTGATTATACCTTGATAAGGTACACTGCCTCGTCCCCATCGCTTCCCTTACCCAGCGCACAGTGAGCAAGTTACACCACCAGTCTTATACCGAGTGTCAGCAAGGATGGCAGATTTGGCCGTGGACCCGTATTGTTACACCTAAAACTGATGGCGCCATAGGCAGTGACCTTGTCAATAACCCCTCGACCCTATGTTCGTAGACATGTAGTTCAACTGTCATACACACTCTTGCATGAACAGGACTGTTATGTGTATGCCAGCTGATATTATGTCCATAAGTGTATGTGAGTCTCCTGACATACACACTCTGCATGATAATGTCTGTTATGTGTATGTCATTTGACATACATACCATGGGACAAGGGGCTGTTAATTTACTGTTTATATTATTGTATCCAACTTAGAATTTTTGATAAATTTGAAAACTGATGTCCTTGTTTTCTCCATAACATAATTTATAGGAAATAATAGTGTTTTTTGTCAATTACTGTTAGACCCAGTCCTTGCCGTTCTGCTTGTAGCTCGCTTCGTTGTTCCTTGTAGCGCGGACATAATCGCGTTGGGTCAAAGAAGATGTGTTCAAACGTTTCTGGCTGCCCACATGTGTTGCTGGTATCAAAAAAGGATACCCTGAGCGAAAACCACATTTCCCCACACTAACGCTATGTAATAAACGATTAGAATACGCGCCCTATGCTAAATTTCCCGGTTTGTACTTTGATAGGCACTTAACATGGGGAAAACATATAGAATACGTAGTCAATAAATGTAATAAGGATATAAACCTAATGGGGATGCGAACAGGTACAGACTATGGTGCACACAAAAAAGTCCCTACTCTGACTATATAAAGCACTAATACTCAAATTAACTACGGTAGTATTGCATACGCGTCGGCATCAGAACACAAACTCAAAAAACTACAAGTTATTCAAAACAAAGCGCTGCGAATAGTTACAGGGGCATATAAGGGAAGCAACCAATTTGCAGTTCTAGTAGAAAGCGGGTAACTACACTTGAATCTCATACGCGAAGAAAACATGCTTAAATATTGGGCGCGAAAAAATAGGCTAGGAGTTAAATTACCTGTAAATGACCTAATTACCGAGGTAAGAATATTTGAGCATAAAAAGGTAAAACGCGAGTAAACGCGCCATATACGCAAACTGTGCAGGTAATATTATAACTGTGCAAGTACTATTATAACTAAACATATAACTTACAAGATATACGAATTCAAGAACCAATATTCCCATCAATGGTAAATATGCAAACCATTAAGCCGTGTTTTGAACTGCAAGAGTTAATAAATAAAAAATAAAAAATAAACAGACGAGGCTAAGAAAATTACCGATGAACATATAGAGACCAATTACTCTGACTACATCAAAATATTTACCGATGGTAGCAAAGTTCCGGAACAAAACATATCTGGATCAGGCGTAATAATATACAGTCCGGACAACAAAATAATCCATAGGTTAATAATTATTAAACTAGATCATATGTTATCTGAACATACAACGGAACTTTCAGCAATATATGCTGCGATTACATGGTAAACATGACTAACACCAAGAAAGTAGTAATCCTAAGTGACAGCCTCAGTGCACTCCAATCAATAGCTAAGGGGAGGTCCCAAACGAGGCAAGATATAATAGTAAAAATTATGTATGCCATCAAAAAAGCAGTAAATAATAGGCTAATAGAACAATTGATATGACCTGGATCCCAAGCCATGTAGGAATAACGGGCAATGAAGCAGTGGACCTTATTGCAAAACAGGGCACCATAAAAGTAAGTCTTATACCCCTTAAACCAGGAGTAAATGAAGTTTATAGTATCATAAAAAGTAATCAAACAAGAATGGTTCAATATATGGAAGAATAGCAAAATGCAAAGAATAGATTTACATCCTCATACGCCACCGAAAATAGAACAATACAATGATAATATACTCTTAGACGTTATATACACACGGCTTAGGTTATGGCGCACAGAAATAGGCTCAGAAAGATACGATAACTTAAGGAACAGAAACTGTAATGCTTGTGTTTTGTCTGGGTTTATCGTGAGTCCCCATTTCAATGACCAATCCTCTATTACTTTTAACATTTCTTGGCCCAGTTTAATAAGTTTAATTGAACTTCTAGACGTCAATCACATTCCTCCATCATCTACAAATTGCGATAGTTGTGCATGATCCTTAATGTTTGTTTTCGTTAAATTGTAAGATTTGATAGCTTTTTCTAAAGTATTCATAAATATGCAGAATATTATTGGGGATAAGACGCTCCCCTGTGGGCAGCAATTTATGGTCGTGAATGTTTCTGATATATTACCATTTATTTTAACTTTATTTTTTCTGCCGTCTAGGAAATTTGCCAACCATTTGAGCACTCTACCTTTTATACCTGTGTTATATAGCTGTACCAGGGCCCCTTTGTTCCAAGGTTTGCCAAACGCGTTGCTTAGATCTAAAAAGATAGCAAGTAAAAAAGTCTTTGTTCATTTGCGCTTTCCTACAATCTGATTCAAGTCTTATAAAGTGATCCTCACATGATCTGTTAGTTCTACAACCGGATTGATATTTATATATTAAATTGTTTTTTCTCAGCATAGTTGACTAATCTTGGTTTTACCATTTTTTGCATGACCTTTGATAATACTGGAGTTAGCGCTATTGGTCTATAAGAAGCTGGGAGGTGTTTATCTTTGCCTATTTTCAGTATCGGTATTATAACAGATTCGCTCCAGCTTTCTGGCGATATTGCATTTGCCCAGGAATGGTTATATAGTTCTATTAGTTTTAGTTTTGCATTTTCCGGTAGTTGTTTAACCATTTCATAGTGTACGAGATCTTCACCAGGGGACGTATTTTTGCAATTTTGTAATGCTTGTTCTAGTTCAAATAAAGTAAATTCTTTGTTATATTCTATTTCTATATGACTATCTTGTGTTTGCATTTTATTGTCAAGAATGTTTTCCATCAATTCTTTTATTAGCAGGAATTCTTGTTTGTGTTCCTCATTGCTGCTTACTTTTTGATAATGTTTTGCTAGCGTATTAGCTTTCTCCTTGTCGTTATAGATATACTTAGTTCCTTGTATTAGTGTTGGCATTGTTTGTGCTGGTTTCCCCCTAAATCGTTTAACTATATCCCAAATGTCTTTTGATTTAGTTCAATCATTGATTTTAGAAATGAATTTTTGCCAGCCATTAGTTTTTGCCTTTTTAATTGTATCTTTTGTTTCGTTTCGTGTTAGTTTATAAATTGCATATGCTTCCGGCATTTGTTTTTGGCATAGTCTTTCCTAGCGTTCTCTCTTTATGCCCCCGAAAAAAAATTGGGGGCGTATAGTAATCGCACCGTCCGTCTGTCCGTCCGGATTCTGTCCGTCCGCCATTCCGCAGTTCGTGTCCGGACCGTAACTTCACAACCCCTGCAGGGATTTTTAAATAACTTGGCACAAGTGATCACCATAACAAGACGATGTGTCGCACGCAAAACCCAGGTCCGTACCTCAAAGGTCAAGGTCACACTTGAAGTTCATAGGTCAAAAACAGGTACGCAATTTCGTGTCCGGACTGTAACGTCACAACCCCTGCAGGGATTTTTAAATAACTTGGCACAAGTGATCACCACCATAACAAGATGATGTGTCGCGCGCAAAACCCAAATCCGTACCTCAAAGGTCAAGGTTACACTTGAGGTTTATAGGTCAAAAACAGGTAGGTAATTTCGTGTCCGGACCGTAACGTCACAACCCCTGCAGTGATTTTTAAATTACTTGGCACAAGTGATCACCACAACATGACGATGTGTCGCGCGCAAAACCCAGTCCCGTACCTCAATGGTCAAGGTCACACTTGCAGTTCATAGGTCAAAAACAGGTACGCAATTTTGTGTCCGGAACGTAACGTCACAACCCGTGCAGGGATTTTTAAATAACTTGGCACAAGTGATCACCATAACAAGACGATGTGTCGCGCGCAAAACCCAGGTATTCAAGGTCATGGTCACACTTGGAGGTCAAAAGTCAAATTGTGTCCGGTCAATAACTCTGGCATTCATGGACGGATTTTCAAATAACTTGGCACAAGTGCTCACCACAACCAAACGAGGTGTCGTGCATAAAATCCAGGTCCATGGCTCCAAGGTCAAGGTCATACTTAGAGGTCAAAGGACACTTCGGGGGCATTTATCACTTACAGTGATATTTCTTGTTTTAATGCTTATTTTGCATTGTTCTGTCTACCATGGGCATATTTTCTTAGTATTTTTGATCTTAGTTTTTTGTTTTGGTATTGCTATAGAGCATACTTCAGAAAGTTCTGTAATAAATGTTTCATGGTTTCCCTCTAGGTCTAAATTGTCAAGTTTAAATTGAAATTTATCATTGCAGATCTGCCTAAACAGGGTCCAATCAGCTTTACTTATCCTCCATTTTGCTTGCATTTTAATGGGTTCATATTCCGCCGTAAAGTTTAGTTTAATTACTATTGGGAAGTGGTCACTGCCTATTGTATTGTCTACTGTATCAAAGTTTGCTTTATGAGCTAAATCTGTCGACATAAGACACAAATCTAGTGCAGAATCTTTATGGCCCCCATCCCCTATTCTTATAACCTGGTCATTATTCATTAATACCATGTGATGTTCTTCTTATTCATTATATAGTAATTGAGTCTCGTTATCACATCTTATGGGTTACTAGAAAGACCGGAATACACCGAAATACACCGGAATACACCACAATACATATGATAAAGGCATTATTTATGTAATTAATGAATAATCAATGATTATTTATGATTTAAATAGTAATATATCCACACAGAAGAGTGATTTGTGTGTTTGGGGCTTATATATATATACGCTCACTAATCACCACTATGTGCACCTATATAGCAAAACTACATACTTATCTCCATTTTTTTTGTTTATGTCCTATGCTTGCATAGACTGGCATACAAATACAAATAACTATTTAAATATTTTAATAATACATTTATTATAAGCACATGTAACCGTATATATCTATCATAATGTTGTTGTTTAACAATTTATAAAACAAATTGACATGTCACAATATCAAGCAATATTGCATGCGTTCTAAGTATACAGATAGCACTAATACACATTTAACACATGTATAAGATGGACGTTCGGACGAAATAATGTAAATATATATGAATTCAATTCATATATGTACACTTCAGGCATCTACCTGTATTCATTTACTTACGGAAGTGAGTTTCTATTGTACATTGTGTGTTGTTTTAATTTATATGTAAACATTAGATCAATAACCCATTGAGTCAGGGGCTTCTGGAGATGTTTATCGAATGTATTTATACTGTCATGTATTATTACTGTACTGTGTACTCGGTATATTATTTCATCTGGATGAGAAATTATTAAAAGTACAAAGAAACACTGCTAACTCTATACCACGCAGTCACTATTTCCACTTTAGGTGCTATGTCTATTTTGCCCTTTACATTTGGACAAACCCTCAGTTTTGAGTCACTTTGTACTTTCCGAGTTTCTAGCCATGCTAATTTCAATTCAGTCAACTACTGTTTATTACTATGTTATTTAGAGTTATGCTCATTTATTCTAGTCAAATAAGCGTGATTCATACATTTGCTATACTAGTCGTGTCAACTACTTTTGATAATTACAATTACTATAATAGTCATGTTCTTTACCTCTAGTCAAAAGTGTTTTAATTATCAATTATACCCAGTAATGTGGGTATACATCCTGTATATGTAAACTTCTTTTACTACTTACTTACACTCACTGTTGCGGATGGGGGTTATTGCTTGCATATCTACTTACAGATAAATGGACATTTTGCAGCAATATGTGGCGTTTATATAGATCCCCACCTTTGATGTTACTAACTATTACTTAAAATAGTTCAAGGAATGATCTTAAACATGTTTGGTATGTTTTGAAAACTTTCAAATATGTCATTTAATTAATAAATGGCCGTTTCAATTTCATATCATATTATGTTGTTATTTCTTTCCAATTTAATTAAGGTACATCAAACAGAGCGCAACTTGGTGAGTGTAGGATAATATAAATAGTGTAATAGTAAGGTTGGCATAAATATAAATTTATTTTAAATAAATGCTTTTATGACAACTTGCTGACATAATTAAGAACTTATGTTAAACAATGTTTTTGATAGGTAGAAGTATGTGTGAATGTTATGTCGTGTAAATCTTACAATGGGGCAGGTGTTTGTTATGCCGTGACGTTCTCACGATTTACACACAGCCTTGTTTCCGTTGTAGAAAAATAAAACACAAAGGAATTTTCCAAACCGTACTTTTTGGCGGATATTCTTCATATATCCGATTTTTACGGTAATCATCATATGTCTTATGATGGATTGTTACTTGGTCTAGTGTTTTATTAATTTCCCACCACCCCACCCTTACACACATATTTCTCTTATATTTCACGTTTTACTTAAATTGTTAAACGATTTCTCTTATATTTCACGTTTTACTCGAATTGTTAAACGTTCCATGCGTTTGCTATGTTAATCATAAACATGTATTTGCTACGTTTATGTACTTTATACGGTGGGCGTTTATATAGATCTACTTACAGATAAATGGACATTTTGCAGCAATATGTGGCGTTTATATAGATCCCCACCTTTGATGTTACTAACTATTACTTAAAATAGTTCAAGGAATGATCGTAACATGTTTTGAAAACTTTCAAATATGTCATTTAATTAATAAATGGCCGTTTCAATTTCATATCATATTATGTTGTTATTTCTTTCCAATTTAATTAAGGTACATCAAACAGAGCGCAACTTGGTGAGTGTAGGATAATATAAATAGTGTGATAGTAAGGTTGGCATAAATATGAATAACAGGTTATTATTAAAGAGTAACATACGAATGTTTATTGATAAAAACCGTTGCATTTGTAAAGTGCAAGTAAGTATAAATTCTTAGAAATTGCAAATTAGTATATAAAATCATAGATTATAGATATATGTAAAATTACACCGAGTTGACATATTCAACAATAGGCTATACAGCAACATAAATAAAATGTAAAATTTGAAAGTGTATAAACCGGTACAATAGTTATACAGTATAATACATTTAAAAAACTTAATTTGAAATATATAGTGCGTTCCAGTTTGTTGACGATGTGCTGTTTGCGGTCGTGCTGGTTGCGTCATATATCGTACTACAGCAAGCTATATATAAATATATACAAACTGAAAAGTAATTTTAAAAAACAAGAGGTCAATGACCTAGAAGCTCTACTGATAGATTTTGATAGCTAGACCAGCATTTCTGTGAATTAAGTTTCATGAAAACCGGTCATGTAGTTTCAGATGAGTAGCCGCTACAAGATTTTAGTATATAACTCTATGTAAACAAAGATGGCCACTGGCAGCCATGTTTAATGTTGAATCAAAATAATTTTTAACAAGGACCAGCATCATGTCATGCTGATCAATTTAGAGAAAGTCCCATGTCAATTTCACTTATAGTTTTCAAGTAGTAGTTGCTACAAATTTATTTTTAGTTTTAGGGGGTGGTCGGGTCAACACATAGGTTAGCAAAATATTTTGTCTGTGTGCCTGTATTTTGCCAGTACTAAGCAATGTGGATTCGATCTGAAGTCCGGCGCTCGACCACTGAACCACGCACTAACTACCACGCACTCCACCTCTTTGTAACAAATTGTATACAGGTATTACTAATTCTATTACAGACGTATCACAAAATGTATTTCCTAGCGCTAGATTTAGATCATATCTTAAACCATATTGGAATAAAACTATTAAAGACATGCACCGGAATATGCGAGTCAATCGAAATGCGTGGCTTTCGGAAGGTAGGCCCAGAATGTCGGAAAATTTAAGTTTCGAACAATATAAAAACGCAAAGCGTATATTTCGTAACTATCACCGTAAGTTAGCAGGGCAATATTTGCGTGATAGAAACGACGAAATAGATAAAGTAGCGTCAATTGACAGTGCCCTTTTCTGGAAGCTTGTTAATAAAAGAAAAACAAAATCATGCTCTAGTGCTGGTAGTGAATTAAAATTTTGCGATAAGATTAACAGAGATCCAAAAAATATAGTTGACCAATGGGGAAACTATTTTGCTGAACTGTATTCAGAAGAAAAAAAACATTTTAATAATGAATTTTATAATCACGTTAAATCGGTCGTTTCGGAGGCTAAAAAGATTCCAATTTATGTGGATCAATCTAATGATATAAGCGTCGAGAACTTAAGAGCTTGTAATAAATGCCTAAAAACCGGTAAAGCATGTGGTATCGATGGTGTTTACAATGAACACATAATACACGGTGGCGTTACGTTAAAAAAAATATTACTTGATTTATTTAATCAAATGTTCAATAACACATATGTTCCTTCCTCCACGAAGCAAGGTATGATAATCACTTTACACAAAGGTGGTCATAAGCGGAAGGACGATCCTAACAATTACCGTGCTATAACATTGTCATCGTCGATTCTAAAGTTGTATGAGCGCATTTTATTAAAACGACTACAAAGTAGTGTTACAAAGCCTATACATGGGTTACAAGGAGGATTTCAAGAGCAAATGGGTGGCGTTATGACGTCATTTTTATTTCGCGAATGTAGTTTATATTGTAAAGAAAATGATAGTAAACTATTTAGTTGTTTTCATGACTCTAAACAAGCCTTTGATGGACTTTGGCATGATGGCCTTTTCTACAAACTTCTTAAGCTTAATATTCCACACAAACTATGGTTGATGATAGCTGAAATGCACGAAGGCATGTCTAGCTGTGTCTTCAATAAAGGTTTCAAGAAATATAAAAAGATCGGACAGGGAAAGTAGCATTCAAGGAGGACAGTCAACCACAAAACACAGAAATAAACACGCAAACAGACAAACAAGAAGACAAAAGCAATAATAAATGCAAACTACATCACAAACACAAAAAGGTTGACAATAGGGCTACCGCCTTGGAACGGTCAGTGGTAAAGTAGGCCACTGGTGGTTTAAACCGGTTCTAGGGTGTACCAAACCTCACACTTACCCTACTGATTCAAGTCGGACTGGTTCCCTATAAAACAAGGTACCAGACAAGGCGGGGTGTGGTCTCCCTTTCTCTACCTCATCTACTTAAATGATCTTATTGAAGAGCTCTGTGATTGTAATCTCGGCTTAAAAATAGGCAGCATTAAGTTATGTTGCCCTACCGTGGCTGATGATATGACTTTATTCAGTCTTTCCAATCATGGACTTCAACGTATGCTAAGCATCTGCTACGAATACTCGTGTTTATGGCGTTACGAATACAATTCTTCGAAATCAGCAGTAATGGTTCTAAATGAAACTAAATTTGCCTATAATAATACAAAACGAGCATGGATGCTCGGCAATGACAATATCAACGAAGTTGAAAAGTTTATCCATTTGGGAATAGCGTGCAGTAAATACTTGAAATTAACAGATAATATAAAGTCCTGTTGCAATAAAATTAGAGGCACATATTTTAGCTTAGTAAACTCTGGTCTGTTTGACAATGGTCTGCAGCCACTAACATGTAAGAAAATTTACAATGCTGTGGTTCTTCCAAACGCCCTATATGGCAGTGAATGTTGGTCTTTTTTGAATATGAGAGATGTTTTAACATTAGAGAGGTCACATCGACTATGCATAAAACATATGCAAGGTTTTCATATTAGAACAAGAACTGATGTGGCTTTAAGTTTGTGGAATTGTTAACCAATAGCTTCTGAGATAGACCGACGAAAACTTACCTTTCTGGGACAACTGTGTAGGTTACAAAGAGATTGTGCAGTAAAACAGATGTTTTTAATCAGGATAAGCGCATTTACAATTAACAACTGCTTGACAGGTTTTATTCCAGACATATACACTATCCTTAATATATATGGCCTTATGCATGTCCTGGACGGGTACGTTTCGAATGGTCACTTTCCTAGCAAACTGTGCTGGGAAAAGCAAGTGAATGGTAAAATATATGAAACTATGTAATTTATCTTCGTTTGTATTTTGATACATGATTTATTGTTGTTTTTTGTTGTTGTATTTTATTGTTTTTGTTGTTGTTTTTCTTTTAGTTGTATGACTCGAACGCCTGTGGTTAGCATATTATTATTAATAGATAACCGGTTTTGGAAGTGGTTGTATGAGTTGACTCGTGTATAGTTATTTTTAGAATTACGCTGGGCGTTGGTCATTCGAGCTAAGCCTTCGCTAGAGATCGGACGTGTAGTGCCATACTAGCCAAATACTTGAGATGTCCAACTCACAGGTAGAATTGAACGACAACAGTTCGCGCAGAGACTTGCAAGGTAAATCTCCCGGGGGCATAGATGCGGGTGAAACGTTCGATTTAATTAGAAACTATTTCGATAACAAATTTGCAAGTTTGAAGCAAGAAATTATTGATGAAAACGAGACCAGCTGTGGTAGACACAATAGCAAAGTTAAGGCGGAGACTTTTGATTTAAAAAAAAGTCAAATAGAATACAACATCAGTGTAATTCTGAAGTTTTAGAATTGATAAATCTGGCACAGAAGAATACCAAACTTAAGAATTGCAAACATTTGGAAAAAGCAGCGGTCATTCTGATACGCAGAAATAAACTTATTCGCATTGCAGACAAGTCCCCCGGGGGTTAGGATACAGTGAAAGAGTACGAAGGCGACGATGTTGCCAGCGATTCGGATGATCAAAAGCGCATCCGGTAGGCAGAGTACAGAGCTCTTAAAAGGAAGAAAACGTCCACTACCAGTTATAGGCAAAATGCTCTGCCTTATACCATTCCTGTCCCTCAATCTACTGTACAATACCATAGAACAGCAGCAACGGCTACCCAGCCATTCCCTACCAACGCATTCCCCGGATCGTCTCAACAAGACCCTGGCTTTTCCCGTGAAAGAAAAGTCTTCCGGGATTTTCGTTTTCGACCCCAAAGAATCGCCCAGCCCTCAGATAGGTGTTTTCAATGTGGAGAACTTGGACATTGGCGCTCATTCCACAGAGGGACACAGCCCCAGCTCAGGACAAAACAAGAATGATGGTAAGTATTTTCTTTATTCTGATTCGTATTTATGTAATGCAGATTTGTTCTGTAAACATTTTTTTGAGTTCGAAGAACAACGCTTTACTCACGGAAGTGGGGTTGTTTTAGACAAATCTGTTAAAGGCAGTTTGAAAAAACATGTTTCTTTTTGGAAACAAATTAACGCCCCTGATTTTGTTCTGGACATTATCGAAAATGGTTATAAAATTCCTTTTTACGAAACGCCCCAGTCCTCTTTTTCTAAAAATAATAAATCCGCCATCATAAACGAACCATTTGTTAAAGAAGCAGTTTCAGATTTGGTACTGAAAGGCTGTGTTGTTGAGGTTCCATTTAAACCTTATTTAGTGAACCCATTGTCAGTCGCTACAAATAAATAGGGAAAAAAGAGGTTAATTTTGGATCTAAGTATTCCGAATAAATGTGTTTGGAAAGAGAAAATTAAGTTTGAAGATTGGCGAGTCGCGTTAAATTATTTCGAAAAAGGATCTTTTCTATTTAAATTTGATTTAAAAAGCGGATATCATCATTTCGATATATTTACAGGTCATAGAACGTTTTTGGGTTTTCAATTTGAGGGCAAGTTTTATTGCTTTACAGTTCTCCCGTTTGGACTCTGTTCAGCTCCTTTCTTGTTTACTAAATGCCTTCGAGTCGTGGTTAAATATTGGAGAACAAATGATATACAAATTGTTTTGTTTTTAGATGACGGTTTGGGTTTAAACAAAAATTATGACAGAAGTCTGAAAGATTCCATTTTTGTAAAACAATCGCTGGAATCAGCAGGGTTGATTTCGAACGAAGAAAAATCAATTTGGACACCCCAGGTGAGGTTAGAATGGACTGGTATTTGGTGGGATGTGGAGGAATATTCCGTTTGTATTCCAGAGAGACGCATCGTCGATACTATATCTCAGATAGATTATACGCTTGGAAAGCTCCCGTACGTGTCTGCCAGGGATTTAGCAACTTTGACTGGTAAAATTATATCCATGCAGGCAGTTACTGGTAATGTGGCTAGGTTAATGACTCGATTCCTATATCAAGTCATAGAATCTAGAAATTACTGGGATGCTAGTTTGTTCGTAGCACATGATAACAGTTGTATCGAGGAGATATTCTTCTGGAAGAAATCTCAACGCAGCCTGAATAAGAAATATTTGTCCACGTATTCAGTCCCTGAACAAATTGTGTTTAGCGATGCGAGTGACAGTGCAGCTGCAGCATATTCAGTAAAATTGGCAAATTCTGTGTTTCACAGTTATTGGAATGCGGAAGATGCCAGAAAAAGTTCTACTTTTAGGGAGATAAAAGCTGTTTCACTGACCCTTTGTGCGTATAGTACTTTAATGGAAAACAAGTCTATAAATTGGTTTACCGATTCACAAAACTGTTGTAGAATCATTCAATCGGGTAGTTCTGTTTCCGAGTTACAGCAGCAAGCTATTATTATTTATAATTTATGCGTTTCGAAAAATATTTCTTTAAATATCCACTGGATTCCGAGAGAGAAAAACCAAATCGCGGATGTTTTAAGCAAGACAGTTGATTATGATGACTGGGGGGTTTCCGAAAAATTCTTCAACTTTTTGGACGGAAAATGGGGTCCTCATAGTGTAGACAGATTTGCAAATTAAGAAAATAAAAAGATTGTAAGATTCAATTCAAAAGTATGGAACCGAGGTTCCGAAGCCGTGGATGCATTCTCGCAAAATTGGTCAGATGAGAATAATTGGTTGGTTCCCCCTATATATTTGGTCATACAATGTTTAAAACATTTATTGGCGGGCAATGCCGTAGGTACGTCTGTCGTTCCGAAATGGCCATCTGCTCCCTTTTGGCCTTTTTTGTTCGATGTAGAAGGTGTATGTTTTAATCACTTAGCAGAGGTGCTCGAATTTAATCGGGGTCAAGGGTTTTTTGTTCATGGGAGAAACAAGGAATCCCTGTTTGGATCAAACAAATTTAAGAACGAAGTTTTGGCTATAAGGATAGAGCCTAGGTAAGGGGAGTAATCCAGTGAATGATACCGAATGTATCTAAGTTGCCGAGTTAGTTGGTAATTGCGTACATACTTAGCGCTTGAATATATGCACTGTTCGTTCTAGCGTTAACGGCCGTTTGCTTATATAGTTTAAGTTGTTCCGCCTATAGCGCAGTGCAAAATAAAGACATATTGCACAAATAGGCATTGAGTATTTTCTTTGCTTTATGACAGATTATTCACATTTCATTAAATGGTGTTGCGGCTTGGGCGGAATGCGATATTACACACATATATAATGCGTTGCATTTTCGTGGATTCGACGATTACTTATATTAAAGTGTTGTCTGATGTAAGTCCCTCGTGGGGAATGGGATATGGCACAAATATGTATAGTGATATTTTTATTGCGTAACTGAAGTCTACCTAAATGTCGCGTTCGGCGCAGTCCCCATTATAGTACGGGGCGGAATGTGATAATGCGCAGTTAAGCATAGAGTATTGTGCGCGCAAATTACTGTTTACACTTAATTAAGTGCTGAGTGCGCCAGGCGCCGATCCTCAAGACAGTCTTGAGTGGAAAGTGATATTACATTGATCACTTTAGTATTATTTTTTGTTGAGTCTGGCGCCGATTTAGATAGCACATAGATAAGTATCTAGTATTGTTTTCGAGTAAATGTACTCATTCTTATTACTAAGTACTAGTTTATATATATTTTTTTTTTAGTTTTTTAAAAAATATCTTGTTACAATTAGTCGCTGAATTTGAATTTTAAAATTGTTGAATAATTGTATGATTTCATCAGTTTTTCAAGCATTTTATTCCAAATTAAAAGTTCCATTCACACTCGTGACATGCACGTTCTCTAGTAGTTTATTTAAACGAGCATTGTAACAGCATATAACCATCATATTAATACGAAACTGTTATTGTTTTCCCGATTACAAGTCTAACGTATGCTTTTATTTGTTTACATTTCACAGATTTGATAAGTTTCGCCACGGGACCATTAAAATTTGGATCTTCGAGAACAAACAAAGAACTAAACTATTTAATTTCAAAAATTCCAGACATTCTAAAGAAGTCTATAGCTGCTAACACTTACAAAAACTATTCTTGTGGTTTTAAAGTTTGGAATAAATGGGTAAAAAGTATAAATTTACGGTTTTACCAGCGGATCATAAACATTTAGCAATTTTTATTGCCCATTTGATAGAAAGCAAAGTTTCAGTTTCTAAGTTAAACTCTGTTCTATTTTCTATAAGTTGGGCTCACAATATAGCGGACATGAACGATCCATGCAAAAAGAACTTAGTCAGGCGGATGGTAGAGAGCGCTACCGTATTCCGTTTATAAACATTGTAATTGCCCGTTCTTTGTGGCGATCTCTTAGGCTGTAGGCTCACTCCCAGCTATGTGTTGTGTTTGTTCTTATGTGAACGGTATGTGTCTTCGACCATTACGTGAAGTAAGGTAAAATTCAAGTGGTATTTTGTGGGGTTTGTTCAATTACTTCACGTGGTGGTCGGGGAGTTACTGGCGTTTGCATGTATGCAAAAAACTTAAGAAGATAAATGAAAGAACTAATATGTGGTTAACAATACAAAACCAATTTGGATTACATGTAAAAGAAACCCTTTCGGCGCTTAACAAAAGGACGTTGTTAATGTGTTCCTTGGTGCCAACAGTAACATGATTGAAACACTTCTCTTAGATGAAATAGACCGGTTTTATGGTACGATATTTAGGTGCATACATTTGGTGTGGTTAAAATATGTAACAGTGTAAACATAAATTAATTATATAATATGAATGCTTCAGCACAAGTTCCTGGCACAGATTTGATTTTGTTTGGTTTTGCATATATAACTGCCAACATGTATATACGTTCTTGTTTTGTTTGTGTAATTATTTTGTAATTGGTTATCTGTCATTGTTGTTTGCATAATAAGTGAATCTCCTATATGGTGGAAATAAAGAATATTATTATCTCCCTCTGAGATATTCTATATACCTACCGTAGAGCTATACTACTAAGGTTACTGTCCCTATTTTACCTATTATAAGAATAAATATGATGTGTTAACGAGACGTAACGTAATAATAACACTTTTCATTTAATTTATCAACAGGTGTGAGCTTTTACTATGATTGTGTCGCACTTTCATTTATAATAATGATGCAGATAACTACAGCTAATTATAACAGTTCTATTGTGTAACGGGTATTATCTTGTGGTGATAGCCTAGGTTGACATTTACCTTTGTTTGACATGCTACACTATTGTTTAAATGATATATTATCGGTAAAATAATCAATACTGAATAATGTACTTAATGTTTATTTATTGTTTTACTTTAACACCAACCCTACTGAACCAATCACAGTCAACAATGAGCCACTTGAATATGTCCAAAAGTTTACGTATCTCGGAAGCCTCATCAGTAAAGACAATGCCGCACAAAAAGATATACAAGCAAGGCTTGGAAAAGCCAGAGGAGCATTTGGCAGATTAAAGACAATCTCGAAATCTAGGCAGTACAGCACCAACACAAAGTTACGACTATACAAAAGCTTTGTCAAACCAGTCCTGCTGTATAGCTCAGAATGCTGGCGAGTTACCAAGGGCGACATGAAGAAGATTAGCGTCTTCCACAATGGTTGCCTGAGGAGGATATGCAGAATATTCTGGCCCATGAAAATCACCAATGAAGAACTGTACAAGAGGACAAAGAGCCAAAACGTGGTCACTGAGATCAAATGCCGCCGCATCCGTTGGCTTTGACACGTTCTTAGAATGGACCAGGACCGTATCCCAAAGACTGCATTGAGATGGACACCACCAGGCAGAAGAAAACAAGGACGCCCTAAAATAACATGGAGGCGCACCATACTAACTGAGCTGAAGGAGATAGGTTTGACATGGGGCGAGGCGCAACATGCTGCAAACGACCGAGCCAAGTGGAGGCAAATCGTTGATGCCTTATGTCCCATCAGGGACGAAGAGGATCTTTTGGCATTTAAAGTTTACTCCAATAACTTAAAACTCTACATTTGTTCTGTATTGAGACAGGAATAATTCCAAGCTCACCATAGCTTTGTTTCAAATTAAGGATACATTTACAAAACGTCAATGAAATTGATCAACAATAGAAACATTTTCGATATCCCATACCTCGGACCGTGGCAGTCATTTTGGTAAAGGTTCCAAATCAATATCATTTATGTTTTTTGAGAAGTAATCACCACAAAATCGCATTTTTAAAATCTATCTTTAGCCGTTGCGGCCATCTTGAATTTCCCGCCGACCTGAAATTTGGTAGGATCAACTAGACATCAAGAGCAACCTTCCTGTGAAGTTTCATGAAAATCCGTCAAAGGGGTAGTCGCCACAAGTTTTTTCTAAATAACTATATGTAAACAAACATGGCCACTAGATATATTACTATTTATATCATAAATAATCATTTATTATCCATTAATTACATAAATAATGCCTTTATTATATGTATTTCGGTGTATTCAGGTGTATTCCGGTGATTCGGTGTATTTCGGTCTTTCTAGGAACAGCATCTTAGATCACCCTGTGGATTCCAAGTCGGATGTTTGAGATTGAAATCACCTATCATTATTGTATTTTTATTTTTATTTTTAAATAGATTTTGCAAGTTTTCCTCAGTATTGTGTTCCGTTTCTGGTACATAACAGTTAATAATTCTTATGTTGCGTTTAGACTCAAAGATAGTTATCCCATTGACCTCCATTTTGCCTATGTTTTTTTATATTCTATTCTATGAATTTAACCCCGTTTCTAACATAGATAGCCACCCCTCCTCCATTTTCATTACCGGGACTGAATGTGTTATCCGGTGTTTGGTAACCATTTAGTGGAATTATTTTGTTTTTAGATGCGTTTCTTGTAGAGTACATCAGGTTTTGGATTTGCGTTATCTAAAAAGGTATGCAGTTCGGTCCTTTTTGTTGCTTCCTGACCACTTAATCCCCGTGTGTTCCATAACTAGGCCGTTTTTATTTAAATTCATATTTTGTGTGGACCCTTCCATCTTAGCCTAGTTATATGGGTAAGTTACTTGACTTACATGCTAATAATACCTTTATCTATCTCCTAAATTTTAAAATTGTTTCTCTCATATTGCGCTGGCATTATGCGGCCCCAAACTGGTATGTTACCCCCTGGTGCCCAGTATGTGTGGGGTGGGGGTACTGGCCCCCACATGCATTGCCTTTGGCTGGCATTTGTAGGCACATAATGAGGAGTATAGGGCCTCCTTATGGGATTGTTTTGTTTATTATAATTCGGGGTGGTTCTTGGCCTATTTGGGGTTTGTTTTGCGTGTTGGATAGGTGTTGTTTCAATTTCTTCAATTTTTGTTTCCTTTATCAAAGTTTCTATTTCTTCGTCTGATAATTCAGTCTATTTTGGGTAGAATTTTGCGAAGGGCAGCTTTAACTTTAACATTGATTTCTGATTCGTTGTTGGGTTTTTGGGTAATGACCTGTGGTGTTGGGGTTGGCTTGGTTGTGGCCTACGTTGCTAATGGATCAAGATCAGCAGCTTTCCTGTTATCGTTATGGGAGTTTTGCATTTTTGTGTTTTTCGACTCAATTTCCCTTAAATATTGTTGCTGGGCATCCCTTATAGGCGGCACTATGTTGGGTTTCTGCAGTTTGCACACTATTTTGTATCTCGATTGGGGCAATTGTAGGTATGTCGCTTCCGGCACAATGGGGGCATTTCTACATTTCTTAGTTATATGGTCAAACATTTGGCAATTGTTGCAGCGAATTGGAGTCAAGAGAGTCGGGTCTACTAATACAGTTTTAACCTGTATCGTTTTAATTTCCATCGGTAGTTTGTCTGTGCCAAAAGTTAATTTTATTGTTGAAGATGGTTTGAGCGTGCCATTTACGTTATCGAAGCCTCTGTAGGCGTTTATAATATTGTTTGCATTTGCATTGAGAAGTTGTTTCAGTGACTCTTCTGACTGGGCTAGGCCCGCATCGATCGTAATGATTCCTCTTGACTGTTGGATGGAGTTGGGGATGTTTTGTTATTATCTGTCATAATTTTGAAATCGTAACGGCCAAATTTGAAATTGTTTGCAGGACACGCTCAGAGTTTCGCCCTTTTTGAAGACAGGTAAGTGTCACGCGGCCTGTGACGTCAGTGGTACTACGCGACTAGCGGCTCCGCATTTTAGTCTGCATTGTCTATGTAGGATTACGTTTTATGGTACGTGTTAAAAATGCCGTGCAATGTTGCTGGGTACAAACGTGTACATACAAAAGGACAATATAATAATTATTTCGTGTTCTAAATCACGTTAATGATTAAGATTCGAAGTGTGGGTGGACCCTTGCCGTCGAAAATCGCCCGTCTCCTCAAAAAAGTGGGAGCCTTCGAAAGACGCGCGACTTTGTAGCAACATTTTGAGTTGGATTCGTGGGAAGTCCATCCTTTGGTTTCTTTTCGTTGAATTTGGAGAACAAACGGCCATGCCGATTAAAAAAGCAGCGGTACCAACAATATTACAAAAAATGAGAAGTGCCTAATACCCCGCCGTCTCCGAGCAAGTTTTATTCGCCGATTCAACCGGCGTTGAGGAGTAAATTAATAAATGAGGTAACATAACAGCTTTTGTTCTATTAGCACTTCATCGGGTATACGTATGCTAAATTTTAGAAAGGTATATAGTCATAGATCTTTATATACACCGTGATTGTTTAGTGTTGAATTAGAAGCATGCGTCCTTTCGTGAATCAGTCAAGAGCTGACGGCGCAAATATAATGTAGACGTCTTTTTCAAAAGATTGCTAAAAAAGGTTCAGCATATAAATTTAAATGAATCCGGTGAAAGAAACAATGTGTCTTTGTTTCAATATATATTTTGCAGGTTTATTTATTGTTTAACTATATACCCTCTTCTGCCAATAGTGTTACAGATCTATTTATATACTCTGTAAAAAAAGTTTTGGACCATGGCAGTGTTCAAACCTGTACAATGATCACTGATCCATGACATTCGACCATAACCCTTATTATCTCAGTTGATAATTCACAATAGATCAACAATCAACAATAATTATCGTTTACAATGAAAGTTTGCGAAAAAATAATAATCTTTTTATTGGTTACTCGAATGTGTCCGTAACTGTTACTTTGTATGGACTTTGCAACATTTTTTACAGACCCTTTGTGTGTTCGCGATATTTTTTTTTAAATCAAATCTTGTTTGGAATTTAATGTTTCTGGTACCAAATTAACCGGGTAGAGTAGACCTCGGTTACTAAAAAACAATACTTAAATTCTGTCAACTAGTTTTATTTTTATATGACTTTATATACTCTGGTCCAAAACTTTTTTTACCGAGTATATATCGCCGTCCGTCTACATTTATCGGTCTCTGGATTTAAAAAAAATATGACAAATTACAAGGCAGAAAATTGATAATGTTAGTAGCTATAATATTAGTTCAGTAATGTTTTACGGCAAAACAATAACGGCTCTTAGCTCATGCAATACGTAAAATAAATGCCTTACAATATATACTTTTTATATTATGGTAAATTTAATATGTTGGGTCTGTTGTTTCGATCTCTGCATGTACATAATAGATAATATCGTGCTCATAATACAGTTTCCCACGCATCATATATCCGTCTTGTGCAGTACGCGGCGGTATTGCACCGCTCACGGAATTGCAATAAACAGGAAATGTGTCGTAAAACTACGTTTCCCTAAATGGTGCATGCTTTTGTCAAATACCGACGTCTGTACCCTAATAATACCGACGTATGTACCCTAATTAGGCTGTACTTCAATAGGGCACCGCAATAGTTCATTAGTCTGTAACAAAATGAGTGCATATTTACTTAAGAGTTTTTAACGGTGTTTGTCGGGGCCTCATTTCCCCTGATTTTGAATAGGAATTTTGGTAGAGATTTGCCAAACGCATCACTTTTAATCGATGCCTATATCTAATAAATGATCCTTTACTAGATTCGTTCTATTTGATAAAGAATAAGTTGTTTTGGCGTTTATTTCATCAAAATCCATCAACTATTAAGAAAGTTATGATTGTACAAGCTGTGTATTATGAGTAAATTTGCCAGTATTTACCAGGTAGGTCAATGGAACGAAGGTCAAGGTCATGGAGAGATACGGGAGCGACGTGCGTAGTGGTCAGGACGAAGCTAGTACGCGATGACCAATAGTTACAAGGTAAGAGATGTTGTAAGTATATTGATGGGCCGGAACATTTCTTTCCTGTAGCTTTAGTAGACGTGGGTAAAACGGAGGCGCTGTGCATCAATTCACCATTATATGATTTGGTAATAGGTAATATTCCAGGGGCGAGTTACCCAGGACCAGAAGATTTTGTGAATGCAGTACAGACCAGTAGGAACGCCACGGACCTATAACATATCAGTTCTGTTCGCATTTTAACTCCGCGAACATGGACTATTTCTTTGTATTTTACGGACTATTTTACGAATTTTCAATTAAAACAGACGCCATTTTTTTACACCCGAAATTGGGCGCGCTGCGTCGGCGAGCACTACGGGAACCTATGGAGTCTAACAACACGCGTACAGTGTTTCATACCGTAGATAATGTAAAAACTAATACCTTACCGGACGAAATAACGTCCCATTATGTGTCAACACAATGCAGTGTTGGTGACTGACAGGTCACCGTGACATAACTTGACACGTGAAATTGACATGTTGGTCAAATTGGATTTGGGATTACTGTCTGCTGCTAGAGGTCCATGATCAAGGTATTTGTTTTGTCATTAAAATGTGTTTGTTAATAAACAGTACACACCACTTTTAGATCGTACATATTTAGACATAAGCCAAATATAGTGCCTAAAAAAGTGGCGTATACTGTTTAATAGAAAGTTCATATTTTTCACTCCGATCTTTCCAGTAACTGGATGTACAGTAAACTGTAAAACGTTTCGTGGAATAAAACATTTACTAGTAGAAATGCTATCAATGTTCCCAGCACCCCGCTCCCACCCAAGTACGGTAGATTAGGGTGTGGGGGTAGATGGAACTTGCATACCGAAAACAAGGAGGGGAAAGGAAACTAGAAACCCCCTCCACCCCACCCCCACCCCTCAGATGCATGAATGTAAATTGTTAGCGTTGTCTCTATATCGTTATGTTTTCCCATTTTCTCGCACATTCGTGAATACATAACCCGATACAACTACCATTGAAACAATGTAAACTGCCATAGACATTTGACTGAAATCGGTCTGATTCATATTTATGTACAGTAAAGTTTTGAGGCAAGGAAGTGATTTTGAATTGACATTTATTTACATTTATTACATTCTTTCTGTTGCGAAATAAACAACGCAGTTTCGAGAAAGTACACTTCACTTAAAAGCCTTTAAGGAGGTGGAGCTACTACGCTTGCCTCCAATGTGTCTCAAAAGAAATGACTATTCCATGGGCTGGAAATATGCTGTGAAAGTGGAACAATGATTTTAATGGATCTCCAGTTAGGCTACATTATATTTTACATGTATAATGAATGATGAGAGATGTTTTTATTACATTAACCGTGTTATTGAGCACAAGTAGTATCCATGCTTTATTTAATTTAGTTCTTCTTTTATCTTTTCTTTTTTAAATATGTTACATTATGTATAACAAAGGATAAACTATGTCTGTTTGATCATTGACATTGGATTGATGTTGTTTTCAGAAAGGCCTCAAATGTGAATCGTGACCTTGAGCAGCTCTAAGTGAATTGATACTGACGACTTCAGAATATCAAGCCGTATTAAATGCCATTGGATCATATGGAGGTGAGAGCCTTGTAAAAAATTGTTTGCACTTGTGTAGTTCTTTAAATGGAGCTTGTGTTATGCTTGCACGGTGCTGTTCAAAGTTAGAGTAAACAATGTTTTCAGTGATAATGCAGCGTGATTGTCATATGAGCTCATGTAAACTACATGTACTGGATACATGCGAAAACAAGTTGTGTTAAAGGTACACTATTCAGTTTTTATTTGTTTAAAACCTCTGGAGTTCGGTTAATTTTTCTGCATAGTTTGCATTTGTGCATCATAAATATTATTTATTAGAATAGTTCAGAAGAAATTGTTTTACACATTACTTACTGTTGATAATAGTGCACCTATAATATATTTGATAGAATAACGAAGAGAAAAATAACTTTTAATGCAAGCAGGTTTAAATTTAAAATGTTACAAGGTTAACAAATGGAGATGCTAATGTTAAAGCTTGATAAATACTTCAAGATTGCCGTGTGTCCCTTTAACATCAACTAATTACAATATGATTATGGTCTATGTGATGGGTCCCCAATTTATTAAAGGGACACAGAGCAAATTTCTAATCTTGTGTCTGTTTTACACATTTTCACATCAGAAAAGACCACACATCTACAAAAGTGTCTTCTCAACTGCCCTATTTTATCATGTTTTATTTCTAAAACTAGGGGCATCACCAGGTTTTGAGAGAGAAAATAAATAGTTGTATATTAATGTTTTCTCCCCATGTTGATGTGCCATTTACTCAGTTTTGGTCAAGGGACGTTTATAGCATATCGGCTTTGAATCCAGTGAACACGGATTCAATTCTTACTGGCGCCACTGGGTTACTTCAATTGTCCTGCTAGCCCCGTTCGTCTGATGGGAACGTAAAACGGATGGTCCTTTTATCGGAGTCTGTCCTACAAGCACGTTAAAGAACCATAGGTATCTAATCGGTAACAAGCGTAGGGCAGGGTTCCTGGATGCCTATGTATATTTCCTCCTCTCTTTGGGGCGGCTCGAAATAACCTAAACAACGTGTTGATGAGGCGTTAAACAATAATTAAATTGTAAACTGTCCCATTCCCCTAAACATGCCCTAGCCCCACCTCGCAACACCTGATTCAAATTGAATACTCTGCTCGACTTATATTAACTTTTTATTCTATGTCTTTCTTTTCTTTCAGTCTGCACGTCATGTGGAAGAAGACTCCATGTACACCACTGTCCAGAGTCAATGCTGAAGTTTATGTTCGCTCAATTATTTGATTAATAAAGTATACATATGAACTAACATATTGTCTTTATAAGTATGTCTTCCACCACAAAGTGGTAGGTGAGACAGATTATATTTGGCCTTTCCGTTCGTCCGTCACAAATCTTGTCTGCTCTACTTGTTGGATGTTGACGAAACTTTGTACGAAGCATCAGTATGTGCATATCAAATATTGAAGGTCAAGGGCTCCGTGACCCAATAATGATTATGAAAAACCTTGTCTGCACTGTCCACTTCCCCAGAAGCAAAATTCATGGTTTGAGTGCATTTGGTGAGAGAATGATGCCTTTTGATTTTGAGGTCATTAGGTCAAAGGTCATTGTCACCGTGACATGATAATGTAAAATATTGTAAACTTAAGTCCACTTTCCCTAAAGCAAATCTCATGAATGATTTTGAGGTTAATAGGTCAAAGGTCAATATCACCCTGATATATTCAAACGTCATGGTTTGACTGCCTTTGGTAAGAGTATGATCCCTATTAATATTGAGGTCAATAAATCTGAGGTCAACGCCACAGTGACTTGATCATGAAAAATCGTGTCCGCAATCAAACTCTTTATTACTTTCTGAAGCTAATTTCATAAAACTTCATACTTCCACTGCCTTTGGTGAAATGATAATCCCTGTTTATTTTGAAGTCAGTACTTGAAAGGTCCGTTACCATGAACGGAAAAAGAAAAGTATTGCCCACACAGTTTTTCCTCTTACCTAAAGCAAATTTCATGAAACTTCATTGGTGGACAGTGGAAAGAGGATGATCGTTTGATTTTTAGGTAAAAGGTCAAGTCCACTATCCAAGGATAAGCATTTGTTACAACACACATGTTATAATATTAATGGTATAATATATGAATATTTTCTTGCACAATGTTGAATCCGGTAAAACAAGTGGTTTTGTTCACCGATATTGTCGCCTCTGAACCAAACCACTTCTTTTTAATTTACAGGATTCAACAGTGTTTAAGACATATTCCGATCATCCATTTTTTTTTTAAATCATAAATTAAAAAATATATATATTAAAACAAACAAAACATGCTATTTGATTAAAACAGACGTATTCAAATTTTCAAAGTAGCAATATTCGCAGAATATAGTAGATTTCAATTGCTGAAAACAAACATGTTTTTTTTTTTCAGGAAAAAATAACTCCATGAATATAGTATTTATCATGATTATATATGTTCAGGGAAATGTTTAATATGTCTGTTTTCAAATACTACAGATCGTAACGCACCGCACATGTATATTCAGTATTTACTTTCAATATAGTAGTGAGTATGACTGCGTTCTGGGACCATATAAATATAAAAGAATAATATATATAAATATATATATATAACTATATATGCCCAATAAATATAAACGACCCGCACTTTTTGGTTTCACGCGTACAGTGTTTCACAACACCACACATCTGGCAATTGCTCCATTGACACAATGTCATGTCCACATGTTTATGTTATGAAATCTTCGAGTCTACACATAATCATGTTATTTACTGACAGTAGCATGTCTGTTACTCGTCAGTCATTTATTTACTTGGTTAAAGGGACACATGCCAATCTTGCTTTCTTTAAAACTCAAGTCGCCCCCTCAGTTTTAAACGAACAGTTAAAAGAATATAATTCTTTCTGCCTGTTAAACTAATATTAGTTTATCGCTTTTTCTGATTTCGAAAATTAACTCTGCAACGTATTTTGCCGCCATCATGATTTCATTTTCCGATATACAGTTGCAACATTGTTAAAATACATTGGCCACTCTGACATAAACCCAAAGCATGTATGGATAAAAAATTAGTGTAAACTATATGGACACATACATTTTAAATATATGTGTTTACATAACGGAATTATTTAATTGTTTTTGTAGCCGGTCGTCTTTCCTTAATGGATATGAATGTTGCCGTCTTTGGGTCGGACGGTCCTGTTACTTAATTAGTACTTGTCTCCGTTTATTGAAATTCTACATATATACAGAGGAGAGATGTATCTATATGATTTCGTTTTTATTCTCGCTTCTAAAATGATGAAATAAATCGAATTTGATTACAACTGCGCATTCGCAGCTATATACAACTTAATCAATACGGTATGGAGGGTGGTGGTGATGGGATTAGGGGCGGGGTTGCAGGGATACTACCGTAATGATGTCCTTGAAAAAAACTGTGAACATTCTACTCTAATAATTTATTAAATACAGAACAATGTTGAAATCAATATATCTTTTAAAAAGGATTTCACAATTTCATGGTTTTATATCCCACGTGTAAATTAACTTCGAAAGGCGATTGTTCATATTTTAGCGAACACGGTGTACTTTGTTAATTTTGGGGGGAAAAAAGTACTTTTTTCTGATTGACTTTAAATTTTGGTTTTTAATAGTCGACATGTCAATGAACACTTTCATGAAAAAAAAATCGTTCTCGCTGTTAAAACTTCATTTTTTTGCATTTTTTTCGGATTCAGAAAATTAACACTGCAACATATATTTTCACCATCCTCATTTCCTTTCCCGACGTACCGTTGCAATTTGGTTTGTTAAAACCTATTCGGAGCACTCCGGCATAAACCAAAAGCATGTATAGATCAGAAATTTAATCTGGAATGCATGGATACATACATTTGAAATATATGTATTGAAATAATTCCATTATTTCATTTCTTGTGTACCCGGTCGCGTCTGTAAATGTATATGCGTTATGCCGTCTTTGAGTCCGTGGGTCATGTTAGTTAATTTTGGGGGGAAAAAAGTACTTGTCTCCGATTTCATTAACATTTTGCATATGGACAGAGGAAAGATTTATCTACGCGTACATGCATTTGTTTTTATTCTCGCTTCTAAAATGACGAAATAAATCGATTTTGGTTTAAAAGCGCATTGTTGGCAATTTAAACCTAAAAACAACCTAAATTCATCCCTTTGAAAAATACCTTTAACTATTAATGGGAATTACACGAAGTGTACACCAATTATGTTCGACCAATGTAGTTTGTGAATATTATTACTTTAACAACGATCTGTGATTGTGTTTTGTCATAATCACAGTTTATAGATAAGAGGTGTATAAATCTGACCAGTGAAAATTTTCCCAATAATGTCATTTTGTTATCGATTTTATCACGTGACCTTGTTTGATAAATATTCATACGCCATAGGGCTGGCGTTCCTACTGGACTAGAGCACAGAAGAAGCAAGAGACGAAGCCATACCGGAAGTTAAACGTTCCAGGTAAGATTTTAGATGTAACAAGGTCAGAGTTCATGGAGTTGCAGAAACAGGACGGTCACGTTGGACAGCACGAGAGAGAAAGCGGACGATGGTCAAGTCAGGATGTGTAAGGGGTGGAAAGGTAAGAATTGTATATAAAAATCAGTTACTATAACGTGAGTATGAGTTCAAGGACCACCAGAAGGTATCCCAGTTAGTAGTTCCAAAGGGGTGTCGAGAAGCAGTGATGAAGATCGCTCATGAAGCCACTTGGGGATACGCAAGACCAATGATAGAGTAATGTCGGAGTTTTACTGGCAAGGGGTAAACTCAGAAGTCACACGGTTTTGCAGATCGTGCGATATCTGCCAACAAACCATCCCAAAAGGTAAAGTGCAAAAGGTGCCACTAGGTGATATGCCCTTGATAGAAACTCCGTTTAAGCGCGTTGCAGTGGATTTGAACCGATGACAGACAGGAAAAACAGGTATATCCTAGTTATGGTGGATTATGCGACGAGATATCCGGAGGCTGTTGCGTTACCCGGGATCGAGGCAGAGCGAGTGGCGGAGGCATTGGTGGACATGTTTAGCAGACTGGGGATCCCAGAAGAGATGTTGACCGACATGGGGTCACAGTTCACATCTAAACTGATGGCGGAGGTAAGTCGATTGTTATCTTTACGTCAGTTAACAACGATACCGTACCATCCAATGTGCAACGGGTTAGTAGAAAAGTTTAACGGAACGTTAAAGCAAATGCTTAGAAGAATGTGCAGTGAGGGGCCAAAGGATTGGGATAAGTATGTGAATGCCATGTTGTTTGCTTTTAGAGAAGTGCCACAGGAAAGCCTGGGATTTTCACCGTTTGAGTTGTTGTATGGTAGGACGGTACGCGGAACTATGAGTATTTTGAAGGAGTTATGGTCAGGAGAGGTCAACAATGAGGACGTTAAGTCGACATACCAGTACGTGATAGATTTGCGAGAGCGGCTAGAAGAAACGTGCAAGATAGCACAGGATCAGTTGTACCAGGCTAAGCTAAGGCAAAAGAAGTATTACAACCGGAAGTCTACGTCCAGAACATTCAAGGTAGCTGCAGCAGCTGTTCACAAACACAGCATAAAGAGCCGCCTGCCTGACAAGGCCTCTAACTTTTCAGCTGAACTTAAGGCAATTGAACTTGCCTTAAATTATATTCAGGAATCTGATGATTTTGTAATATTTTCTGATTCCCTTTCATCTCTTTAAGCACTGGGTAATATGAAACATGATAACCCAGTTGTGTTTCAACTTTTAGAAAAGTACAGTTCTCTTATAATTGATAATGTTATTATTTTCTGCTGGCTTCCAAGCCATGTAGGAATACGTGGTAATGATAGAGCTGATAGTGCTGCTAAGGCAGCATTAGATTTACATATATCTAATACCAAATTACCTTATACTGATTTTAAAAGTTGTATTAACACATATATTCGTAACTCTTGGCAAACCGCTTGGGATTTGTCAGTTAACAATAAACTCCATCCAATTAAACCGTTACTCGGAGAATGGCGTTCTTCTAGTAGACCCATTCGTCGAGAGGAAGTTGTCCTAGCCCGGTGCAGGATAGGGCATGCACGTTATACTCATTCATATTTATTACAAGGTGAGCAATTACCAGAATGTATACCCTGCTTTGCACCGTTAACGGTCAAACACATCTTATTGGAATGTGTAGACTTTGATCCTATGCGTCAAAGGTACTACAATGTTAATACTATGAAAGAGTTATTTGATACTGTAGATTTTAGTCTTGTTTTAGATTTCCTAAAAGAGATCAGACTATATAAATCATTATAATGTGTTTTTATAAATATTTACTTGTTTATATACCCGTTGACGGGCATTCGTTGATTTACGTACATAGTTTATATTACACCTTATCATCCCTTATTTTTTAATAGTTTTATCTTTATATATTTACATTAATTTTTAATTAATACTTCATTTCTTCATTTTTCTTCATTTTTTGCGCACAATATGACCTATTTATGTGTCGACGTGCCGTAAAACACCATGCATTCATTCATTCATTCCAGAACATTCACTAAAGGTAGTAAAGTTTTAGTTTTACTCCCAGTAAGTCACAACAAATTATTGTTGCAGTGGAAGGGTCCATTTACAGTGGAACAAGTGACGAACAGAATGGACTATCAGATCGACATGGTGGTAAGATTAAGACATTCCATGCAAACATGGTGAAGTTGTACAACGAAAGGGTTGAAGAAGATGCAGAAAAAGGTATTTTAGCTGTTGTCTGTTCTGCAGTTGTTGACGAGGATGAAGATAGAGATGTAGATCAGTCTGGTATAGAACAGGTAGACGTAGAGATACCATTAGTTTGTCCATCTGGAGTAGGGAAAAAGTCGGTAAGTGATGTAGATATTTGTAAGTATTTATCAGTGGAACAGAAGAGGCGAGTTGAGGGGGGGTTACACGAGTTCTCTGATATTTTGACTGAGATACCAGGAACTACGACAGAACCAGTCAGGTTTAAAGGATATCCTATACCATTTCAGTCACAAGAGATAGTTGACGAAGAGGTGGACAAAATGTTAGACATGGGAGTGATCGAACCTTCAAGTGCACCATTTTCGAGTCCGGTAGTTTTGATACGGAAAAAAGATGATAGTATTAGATTTTGTATAGATTTTAGACAGTTATATAGAGTCACTGTGTTTGATGCAGAGCCGATGCCAAACATCGAGGAGATTTTCTCAAAGTTGTCTAAGTATAAGTACTTTTCGAAAATAGATTTAAGCAAAGGCTACTGGCAGGTACCGTTGACGGGGGCTATTCCGTTTTACAAAGATGCCATTTGGACTAGTGTGTGCTCCTTCGACGTTCTGTAGGCTTATGAGGAAGGCTTTAAAGGGTTTGAACTGGGCTGATAGTTTTGTAGATGATATTTTTATCTTTACAGTTACTTGGGAGCAACATGTAGCGTTACAACAAGTCTTTAGTAGATTAAGGTTGGCAAGTTTGACAGCGAGGCCGACTAAGTGCAGTATTGGTTATTGCAATCTTGAGTGTCTGGGACATATGATTCGTTGACGCCAGTTCAGGCAAAGGTAGATGCGGTTCAGAAAGCAGAAAGGCACAGAACAAAGAAACAGGTAAGGTCTTTCTTAGGGGTAGTAGGATTCTACCGAAAGTTTATACCAAACTTTTCAGCCATTGCGGTACCGTTAACGGATTTGACCAAGAAGGGTCAGCCAAACAAGATTGTGTGGGAAAAAAAGTCATGAGAAGGCTTTTCAGACATTAAAGGGGAGTTTGGTAGGTCCTCCTATTTTGAAGTTATCAGAGCTTGATTAACAATTCATTGTTAGGACAGATGCATCAGAGTTCGGTCTAGGAGCAGTGTTGTTACAGGAATCTGAAGGGGTGAAACTGCCTGTGGCCTATGCTAGCGGAAATTGTTAGATAGGGAAAAAAACTATTCGGTAATCGAGAAAGAGTGTTTAAGGGTGGTATGGGGAATTTCTAAGTTCCATAGGTACCTTTTTGGTAGGGAATTTTTAATAGTAACCGACCACCAGCGACTCACATATTTGCACAAGTCTAAGATGGCAAACTCGATGCTAATGAGATGGGCGTTAGCGTTGCAACCATACCGAATGAGGATTCAAGCGATTCCCGGTAGGGACAATGTAGGAGCAGATTATTTCAGTAGGATAGAAACTTTGATATTTGGATAGAGAGGACAGGAGATAGTGATTCAGCTTTACTGTAACTAAGGACATATGGTTATTAGTAATGTAGGTCATAGTTGAATGACAGTAGTTATGGTGCTGTGGATAAACATAGGCTAGTAGAGGAAGCTAGTATAGTTAGTGTAAATAGTGCTATTGTAATATTGTATATAAATGGTTCATTTTGTAGTTAGAAGAAGTGTAACCACTTTTTCTTAAGGGGGAACGTGTTGTAACAAAATGAGTGCATATTTACTTAGAGTTTTTAACGGTGTTTGTCGGGGCCTCATTTTCCCTGATTTTGAATAGGAATTTTGGTAGAGTTTTGCCAAGCGCATCACTTTTAATCGATGCCTATATCTAATAAATGATCTTTTACTAGATTCATTCTATTTGATAAAGAATAAGTTGTTTTGGCGTTTATTTCATCAAAATCCATCAACTATTAAGAAAGTTATTTTACAAGCTGTGTATTATCAGGACCCGTCTATATTTCATATGAGTCCCTGGTATTATGAGTAAATTTGCCAGTATTTACCAGTACGGGCATTATAAATGTATAGAATTCTTATGCAGTCCGAGCAGTCCGAGATGACATTTGCATGGATGGCGTGTTTCACCAGGTATCCGTGTAGAGACTGTTATATGGGTGTCGAAATCTTAAGAACTTGTCACAGGATCGCAAGCCATTATCCAGAGTAGTCAGTGGCCAATATCATTACGGCAAAGGGTAAGTCAAATCTATTTTATTTGTTGTAAATTGTTGTCATATTTATATTGTTGTTCTGCAGGAAATATCTGCCGGTAAAAGCCACAGATAGTTAGCAGGATATTGTCTTTAATTCGTGTACGCTTTCAAACGTCAGAATATTTTAGCAAATTATTGTCCGATAAGATTATCGGGGCATATATTTACATTATTGATAATGCCAGTTGTTCTGTAGATAGTAAATGGAATACGCGATTCAGATTGTATGTACTTTTCTACGGAGGATTCTAACTGTCATTACGTTATTGCATAAACGGTTATTGTTTATTGTGCAGTATAAATCTCTCTGAGGTTGGTTTTCATATTGTCATTATTATTCAATCACTCTGAGGTCGCTGTACCATTATAGCCTATAATGTGTTAACGTGGTGTAAAACCAATTATTCATTCGGTCTATGGTTGAATTGTTATGTTGTAAGTTTTGCGTTACATTTAGGAATGTGAGATTTCATTGTCGATAAATTACATCTGTAATTGTTTCACACGTTTTGTTAAAGTTTAGCATAATGTATATTCGAAGAAGGTTTATAATTCGGGTTTATTCATTCCGAATAAAGATAAGTACATATATTATGTATGGTGATACCTTAGCGCCATTATAAAATACATGTTGTGATAACATTGTAAGACTGGGTATATATTTTGTAGCCGTATACGCTAGGAGCGTAGAGCATGTAGAGCGTATTGTCGGGAGCGTGGTCTACGGAGTCGTAGGTTGGGAACGCCGTCATAGGACGCGGGAACGACAGCATTCGCTATTTGGGCGACAGACCAGACGCTAGCCACGGAGACGCTATGCAAGAGGGCCTGGTTACGCAGATAACGTCACCGGATTTAAAATATCGGGACTTGGGCAATCGCCGGAGAGGATCGTGTCAAAGGTCAAATCGTGTCCGGTCAATAACTCTGGCTTTTCAAATTACTCGGCACAAGTGCTCACCAAAATAAGCACAAATACAGGTCTGTGGCCCGAAGGTCAAGGTCACACTTAGAGGTCAAAGGTCAAATTTTGTTCGACAATAACTCTGGCATTCCAGACGGATTTTCAAATAACGTTTTATTTTTTTTCTCATTTTTTTCATTAATTTTTTTTTTTCATTTTTTCATATCTACTTTTCGGCACAAGTAAAGTCCTTATTATCTGATGCTCGTATTAATGTACAAGTCCATGCATTCGAAATATACTGCATTTCGTGCTTAGTGTACACTACTCAACTTTAATAACCGGTCGCCCAGGTTTTTTGAAAATAACACGAATACTATAAACTGGAAATCACCGAACAAATACCAATATTTATTAAGTTTGTCAACAATGTAACCTGGAAAAAAAAGATTTCAGATTACGTTGTTAATAAACTGAATAAAATATTGGTATGTGTTTCGGTGATTTCCAGCTTTTAGTATTTGTGCTATTTTCAAAAAACCTGGGTTACCGATTATAAAAGTTGAGTTGTGTATATGTACCAAAATAGTATCCTTTCTTTGAATTTGGACCAGACGTCCATTTATAGTACAAAAGGTTTGTTTCGGTCAAATGACTGATGAGCACCCAGACTGTGTAAATCCTGATCGGCCTGCAAGATGTTGTACCAGTCATTTTGGTAAAGGTTTCAAATAAATATCACTTCCGCTTTTTGAGTAGTAGCCGCCGGTCACATTTCTAAAATCTACTTTCAGCAGTGGTGGCCATCTTGAATTTCTGAATTGAATTGAATGGTTATATGGTGCCTAACAGGAATGAAAATGGCAGGCTCATCCTCCATGTACATCGAGATAAAATATGGAGAATGGGCCTAGAACATTCTCACCCTGTACTGCAGAGTTGCTGCAAATTCTATTGTAGACACTCCATTTACGCTGGAGCCACGTTTATTGTTTTTTTGCCACTGCTCCAGTGATGTGAGCGATGGCACTTGAATTTTTGACAGACTTGAATTTTTGCTAGGATCAACTAGACAAGAGCTACATTCCTGCCAAGTTCCGTCAAGTAGTTTCAGGAGTAGTCGATACAAAATTTTCCTGTATAACTCTGTAAACAAAGATGGCCGCCAGATGTTCGACATCCAATCAAAATAAACTTTGGTTAGGACCAACTACGTCGTGCCAATCATTTTGGTAAAGGTTCCAAATCAATATCACTTATGGTTTTTGACAAGTCGTCACAAAATTTTAAAATTTATCTTTAGCCGTGGTGGACATCTTTAAATTCCGGCCAACCTGAATTTTTGCTAGGATCAACTGGACATCAAGAGCAACATTCCTGTTAGAGACATTTTCTATAATTTTTTCTGCATAACAGATTTTCTTTAAACTTTTTGTACAGTAAGTCTGTTATATATATAGACAGAAAAGGCAAAAATAATGGTAGGTCACCATGATTGTTAAAATTTTAAAAAATAATTTGTAATGAGACAATCTGTCCAAAAAGTTGAACAAGTCCATGAAATAGCTAATCATTTATTCATTGGTCACAATTCTGCTAAAATTGTATTAAAGTAAAGAACATTTAATTACAATAACATTTAAAGCTCATCTTTATGTAAAACCTATACTTTTTTACAAAATCTGGTGAGACCATTACCACAATTTATGCACAAATTAGCCCATAATGATACAATTTCCATTTGTTTTTGTATGTTCCCAATAATAGAATTTGTTTAAACTTTCTAAGCACATAGTTTAACATATATAAAAACTTTTGTTTAGAGAAAAAATTTGAAACCCTACCCCTATGCTAAAAGGCCAAGTTTTGTATGAAATTATATAGAAATTGTATATTTTCCTTTTTTGTTATGTTCCTAATAACCGAATTTAAGGCACTTATTTGAACATATATTTAGACAATATATGCAATTAAATTTATAGGTCACCAATTCACCATGCATATTGAGATTTAATATTGGTTTTTGGAACCGTACCATTATGCTTAATGTTTTTAATTTTGTTGGAATTTTTACAAAATGCTAAATTGTTCCTATTTTATGTATCTAATAATAGGCCTTTATTTAAATAAAAGACAATAAAAAAAAAATTAAAAAAAATATTAAATAAAAACAAAAATTTAAAAAAAAAACTAGACATCAAAAGCAACATTCCTGTAAATTTGTAGGAAAATCCATCCAATAGTTTTAGAAGAGAAGTCCCCACAAAGAAGCTGCGCATGGAAAACTACCGAAAATGCCTTTAAATCTCATGAAAATCCGTCTAAAAATGAGTAGTCTCCACATAAAAAAGTTTACAGACGGACACCCCACCACGGCATAAGCTCTGCTGATCTCTGCTGATCTTTGATCAGTCAAGCTAAAAACAGGCCTCTAAGTGTGACCTTGACCTTGGAGCCATGGACCTGGATTTTGTGCGCGACACGTCTTGTTGTGAGCACTTTTTCAAGTTATTTGAAAATCTGTCCATGAATGTCACGAGTCGTTAACCGGACATGAAAGCACTTCTGTTTGACCTTTGATCTCAGTGTGACCTTGACCTTGGAGCCACGGATCTGGATTTTGTGCGCGACAGTCTTGTTGTGGTGAGCACTTGTGCAAAGTTATTTGAAAATCTGTCCATGAATTGTCAGTTACTGACTGGACATGATTGTACGGACGGACAGTGGACTACTATACGACGCCCCTCGGAGGCATAAAAATAGTAAATACAGGGTTTCCCCAAGAAAAACGCAGTATTGACGGGGTTGGTGGGGAACCGGGTGTTCAAGAACCATTCTTGAATGAAATCTGGGGTTTTACGGCGCACCAACTCAAAGGTTATATGGCGCCCAACAGGGATGAACATGACAGGGTCATCCTCCATTTGTATTTATGGAAAATGGGCCTAAAACCTTCTAACCTGCCGGACTGCAAAATCTATTGTAGACACTACATTTACGATGGAGCCACGTTTCCACATTTGCATATGCGGCATGAAGAAGACCTTGAATGAGCAAGAAAAAAAAGAAAGACAAAATGAACATGAAGGGGCGGAACTTGCAGTGGTTGTATTCTACCCCGGCAAATTACATTCTTCATTTAGTGGACTCATTATAAAATAGAAATGTATGTTTTTATGGGTACTATTGTGTTCATTCCAATCCCTATACTTAGCATTTCAATGTTACCTAGTTTTGAACACAAATAAAACTAAAACTGTCGCCGAGGTGGACAAATACCCACCCCCACACTCCCCGCTGGAAACTTGTTGTGGGGTGGGTAAACATACATAGACTTATATTATAGAGAAATAGCCCGGACAAGTATTTTGTATTATATATATATTAGAAAATACAAAGGGCCACAACTGTGGAAAACAAAGGGCCACAACTCAGTGGAAAATTATCGAACCGGAACGTCACGACAATATGCACATCTCCACTTGATATTGATGCTTTGTAGCAAGTTTCACGCAATTATAACATGGGGTTTTAGAGAAATAGCCCGAACAAGAATTTTCTATTTGACTACCAAGTATGAAATGCATTAAAAATACAAAGGGCCACACCTCAATTCTAAATTATTGAACCGGAATGTCATGACAATATGCACATCTCCACTTGATACTGATACTTCCTAGCAAGTTTCGCTAAATTCTAACAAGGAGTTTTAGAGAAATAGCACGGACAAGGATTTTGTATTACATATATTTAGAAATACAAAGGGCCATAACTCAGTGGAAAATTATCGAACCGAAACATCATAATATGCGTATGTCAACTCGCTATTTATACTTCCTAGCAAGTTTCATGAAATTCTAAGGAGTTATTGAGAAATATTCCGGACAAGAATTGCGTCTATGGACAGATATTTAAACTACAAAGGCTATAACTCTGTGGAAAATTATCGAACCAGAACATCATCACTGTATGCGCAGGTCCACTCAATATTGATACTTCCTAGCAAGTTTCGCGGAATTCTAGAATTATATCCGCTTTAACATTATTTTGTTCCGCTCGATACACAGATTGAACATAATTCCTGTAAAAAAAACAAGAGGCCCAAGAGGGCCTGTGGACGCTCTACAGGCTCAAGATAAAGTTTATGTATAAGGGGCCATGTCTTTCAAAAATCATTCAACCGGAACATGGTGATGATATATACACCTAGGCTTGATACTGATCATCCCTGCAACGTTTCGTTGAAATCCAGCCAGAGGCTCAGGAGAACTGGTCTAGACAAAGTTAGTGTATTAAAACCTTTAAGGGCTCACAACTCTGCCAAAATTCATTCAACCAGAACATGGCAATGACAGGTGCAACTAGGCTTAGTACTGATCATCCTCGCCAAGATTCGCTGAAATCTGGCAACGAGTTCAGAAGAGACTAATCTGGACAAAGTTTGTGTATTAAAACATTTAAAGGGTCCTAACTCTGCCAAAAATTATTCAACCGAAATATGGCGATGACATGCACAACTAGGCTTGATACTGATCATCCTTGTCAAGTTTCGTCTATATCCAGCCAGGGGTTCAGGAGAACTAGTCCGGAAAGAAATTATGGCATCAAAATCCTTTAAAGGGCCACAACTCTGCCAAATATCTGTAAACCGGAACGCGACAATGACATGCACTACTAGGCTTGGTGCTGATCATCCCTGCAACGTTTCACTGAAATCTGGCGAGGGGATCAGGAGTAGATCAGAGTTTGTGTATTTAAAGGGCCATAATTCTGCCAAAAATCATTCAACCGGAATACGGCAATGATTTGCACAACTAGACATGGAACTGATCATCCCTAAAAAGCTTCGTTTAAATCCGGCCAGAGGTTCAGGAGAATTAGTCAGAACAAAGTTTGTGTATTAAAACCTTTAAAGGATTTGCACAACTAGACATGGAATCGATCATCCCTAAAAAGTTTTGTTTAATCCGGCCAGGGGTTAAAACCTTTAAAGGGCTACAACACCACCAAAATCATTCAACTGGAGCACGGTGACTATGTACAACTAGGCTTGGTACTGATCATCCCTGCAAAATTTCAATAAAATCCGGCCAAATGAAGGCCCTTTCATTTATAATGAGGCCAAGATACAGCATATTTGAGAAAATGACTCCATATGTAAATGGTCCAATCTGGATGGTTTTCGAACTTGTCTAAACTTTCATTGATATTAACAATATGGTAAAGTTTCTTAAAGATCGGATGAAAGATGAAGGCCCTATCGTCTTAACGAGGCTAAATATAGGACTTTTAACTAACTCAAGGGCCATAACTCCAGTTACTGGTCCGATCTGGCTGGTTTTCAAATTTGTCCGAGCTGCCATTGATATTAACAATCTGGTAAAGTTTCATAAAGATCGCATGAAAAATGAAGGCCCCATCATCTTGAGGCAAAATATAGCAGTTTGAACTAAATCAAGAGCCGTAAACTGGTACTGACCTCGCTGGTTTTTGAATTTGTCCGAGCTTTCATTGATATTAACAATCTGGCAAAGCTCCAAAAAGATCACACGAAAAATGAAGGCCCCATCATCTTAATGAGGCAAAATATAGCATTTGCATTTCTACCTAAACCAAGGGCCACAACTCCGCTGTTACTAGTCCGATCTGGCTGGTCTTCGAGCTTGTCCGAGCTTTCATTTATATAAACAATATGGTAAAGTTTGGTAAAGATCGGATGAAAGATGAAGGCCCCATCGACTTGAGGCAAAATATAGCATTTGTAACTAAATCAAGGGCCATAACTTTGCTGTTAATGATCCAATCTAGCTGGTTTTCAAACTTTTCAGAGCTTTCATTTATATAAACAATCTGGTAACGTTCGGATGAAAGCCTCATCGTTTTAACGAGGCAAAATATAGCATTTTTAACTAAATCAAGGGCAATATAGACCGCGATCTAGCTGGTTTTCAAGCTTGTCCCTAGCTTTCATTGATATTAACAATCTGTGCAAGTTTGATAGATCAAATAATAAATGAAGGTGCTAGTGTGTTCACAAGGCTTAATATGGCATTTTTCAGCAAAACAAGGGCCATAACTCCAGTGAAATTATTCCGATCTTGCCGGTTTTTGAACTTGTCTGAGCTTTCATTGATATACACTGGCAAAAGTTAAGTAAAGATCCGATTAATATTGAAAGCCCCCCTAGTGTTCAAGAGGCAGAAAATACAGAAAAAACAAGGGTCAAAACTCCGGTGTTACGGTTCCGATTCAGCTGGTTTTCGAACTTGTTAGAGCTTTCATTGATATTGACAATATGTGCAAGTTCGGTAAATATCAAATAATAAATGAAGGTGCTAGTGTTCACAAGGCAGAAAAGGCATTTTTCAGAAAAAACAAGGGCCACAACTCTGGTGGTACCGACCCAATTTTGCTGATTTTCGAACTTGTCCAAGCTATCATTGGCATTAACAATCTGTGCAAGTTTGGTAACAATCTAATAATAAATGAAGGTGCTAGAGCATTCACAAGGCAGAAAACAGCAATTTTCAGAAAAAAAACAAGAGGTCAATGACCTTGAAGCTCTACTGATTGATTTTGATTTCAGGAAGTAGTCGCTACAGACTTGTTTTTTGAAAAATTATTTTTAGCCGTGGGGGCCATCTTGAATTTCCGGCCGACCTGAAATTTTGCTAGGATCAATTACACATCAAGAGCAACATTCCTGTGAAGTTTCATGAAAATCCGCCAAGTAGTTTCAAAGGAGTAGTCGCTACAAGTTTTTACTATATAACTCTATGTAAACAAAGATAGCCGCTGGCAGCCATGTTTAACGTTGAATCAAAACAATTTTTGACAAGGACCAACATCATATCATGCTGATCATTTTAGAAAAAGTCCCATATCAATATCACTTATAGTTTTCAAGAAGTAGTCGCTACAAACTTGTATTTTGAAAATTTATCTTTAGCCGTGGCGGCCATCTTGAATTTCCGGCCGATCTGAAATTTTGCTAGGATCAATTAGACATCAAGAGCAACATTCCTGTTAAGTTTCATGAAAATCCGTCGAGTAGTTTCAGAGGAATAGTCGCTACAAGTTTTCATTATATAACTCTATGTAAACAAAGATGGCCGCTGACAGCCATGTTTAACATCGAATCAAAACGATTTTTGACAAGGACTAACATCATGTCATGCTGATCATTTTACAAAAAGTCCCATATCAATATCACTTATAGTTTTCAAGAAGTAGTCGCTACAAACTTGTATTTTGAAAATCTATTTTTAGCCATGGCAGCCATCTTGAATTTCCGGCCGACCTGAAATTTTGCTAGGATCAATTAGACATCAAGAGCAACATTCCTGTTAAGTTTCATGAAAATCCGTCGAGTAGTTTCAGAGGAATAGTCGCTACAAGTTTTCATTATATAACTCTATGTAAACAAAGATGGCCGCTGACAGCCATGTTTAACATCGAATCAAAACGATTTTTGACAAGGACTAACATCATGTCATGCTGATCATTTTACAAAAAGTCCCATATCAATATCACTTATAGTTTTCAAGAAGTAGTCGCTACAAACTTGTATTTTGAAAATCTATTTTTAGCCATGGCAGCCATCTTGAATTTCCGGCCGACCTGAAATTTTGCTAGGATCAATTAGACATTAAGAGCAACATTCTTGTAAAGTTTCATGAAAATCCGCCAAGTAGTTTCAAAGGAGTAGTCGCTACAAGTTTTCATCATATAACTCTATGTAAACAAAAATGGCCACTGGCAGCCATGTTTAACGTCGAATCAAAATAATGTTCGACTCTGATAAGCATCATGTCATGCTGATCATTTTACAAAAAGTCCCATATCAATATCACTTATAGTTTTCAAGACGTAGTCGCTACAAACTTCTTTTTTAAAAATCTATTTTTAGCTGTGGCGGCCATCTTGAATTTCTGGCCGACCTGAAATTTTGCTAGGATCAATTAGACATTAAGAGCAACATTCTTGTAAAGTTTCATGAAAATCCGCCGAGTAGTTTCAAAGGAGTAGTCGCTACAAGTTTTTACTATATAACTCTATGTAAACAAAGATGGCCGCTGGCAGCCATGTTTAACGTTGAATTAAAACAATTTTAGACAAGGACCAACATCATATCATGCTGATCATTTTAGAAAAAGTCCCATACCAATATCACTTATAGTTTTCAAGAAGTAGTCGCTACAAACTTGCATTTTGAAAAATTATTTTTAGCCGTGGCGGCCATCTTGAATTTCCGGCCGACCTGAAATTTTGCTAGGATCAATTATACATCAAGAGCAACATTCCTGTAAAGTTTCATGAAAATCCGTGAAGTAGTTTCAGAGGAGTAGTCGCTAAAAGTTTTCATTATATAACTCTATGTAAACAAAGATGGCCGCTGGCAGCCATGTTTAACGTCGAATCAAAACGATTTTCGACAAGGACCAACATCATGTAATGCTGATCATTTTAGAAAAAGTCCCATATCAATATCACTTATAGTTTTCAAGAAGTAGTCGCTACAAACTTGTTTTTTAAAAACCTGTTTTTAGATCTGGCGGCCATCTTGGATTTCACATCAACATGAATTTTTGCTAGGATCAACAAGACTTCATGGGCAACATTTCTGTAAAGTTTCATGAAAATCCATTCAGTAGTTTCAGAGGAGTAGTCGCTACAAAAAAAAGTTTAAGGACAGACAGACGGACGACGGACGCCGCACCACGGCATAAGCTCTGCTGATCTCTGATCAGTAGAGCTAAAAAAAGAGGGCTTTAATTCCGGTTACCGATCCGATTTGTCTGGTTTTTGAATTTGTCCGAGCTTTCATTGATATTAACAATCTGTGCAAGTTTGGTAAAGATCAAATAATAAATGAAGGTGCTAGATTGTTCACAAGGCTTCATATGGCATTTTTCAGCAAAACAAGGGCCACAACTCCGGTGAAATTAATCCGATCCTGCTCGTTTTGGAAATTGTCCGAGCTTTCATTGATATAAAAACACTGGCAATGTTTTGTAAAGATCTGATTAATAATGAAGGTCCTAGAGTGTTCACAAGGCAAAAGTTTACGGACAACAGCAAGGTAAATTGGTAAATCTTCCTGAAATATATGCATTCTTGCATTTTGTATTTTGTTAGTCAAGAGCAACAGTCAGTTTTTTTGTGTGTGAAATAAGTGGAAGCATTAATAAGTTCTTAAAGATTTTAAAGTCATTCATTTTAACTGCAAATAAAAATAAACATAAATTTATCAGCCAAAGTGTTTAAGTGTGAAATTGGACGAGTGTAACAAAGACAAACAGTAAAAATCTTCAATGATGTCTCAATGTCTGCATTTAAAAAAAAAAGTATTGTTTTTTTCTACAGAAACCAAAATAAAATATTAACCCAATATTTACAGCCGTGTAAAGCTTAAAGAGGCTCTACCTATATAATTATTATAAAGAGGACTATAAAAAAGGTAAATGGCAATAATTTCACCCCATGTAATATGCGTTTTGCTGACGAAAAACAGGATTGAAAAGATCGGATTTTTGAAATTGTATTCGTAATTGTTTTAGACAAGCCGATTACGGAGATTTTCCGATCTTATTCGTTTACAATCGGAACTGCCTCGTCGGATTGGCGAAGAGTTCCGATTGATTCGTGTACTATCGGAACTGACCCGAATAGTTTGTTTCCGTTCAACTGAATCGCATTGCGCATGTCCGAGAAAATCGTTAAAACTCGTCGTTCTCCGGCAGGGCAGCATTTTATTCAAGATATTGTTTTGATTATAATTAAAGGGTCCTCCAAATTGAAATAACTTTCCTTTGCATTACAAAGATAATGATTAGCAGTTTCTAAAAATACTTCGGTCAAAATCGTAAACCTATTCGTTCATCGGTAAATCACGAATCCATACGGCACATTTGCCCCTAATACACACCTGTCACGGAAACGTAAATGAGGTTTCACGGAAACAGCCGAATGGAAAAACCCCGTTGACGTCACGCATTACCTCAATCGGAACTGCCTCGTCGGGTCCCGAGTACGGAAATTGGCGAAGAGTTCCGATTGGCATTACCTATGGTTCGTTAGAAACCAAAATGGCGGACACAAACCAAGTAAACAATGCGAGCGAAGTGGACAATCAACATTTTGTGTACCCCATCCACTTTGATTCTGAGCGTATAAAGTATAAATGAAAACGAATAATACAAATAAACTCATGATATTAGATTTTTCAATGTCTTCATCCTGTGACTGTGTCTCCGTCTGTGGGTCTGCAAATCGGAGAATCGGTGAATTGCGTCAGGTTTCAGCATTGGTTTTAAGTTTTGATACCTACTGTATTTACTCAATGAGTCCGGACACTCAATAATTCCGGACACCTAATTAATTGAAGAAAATAATAAAATTAGTGCTCGGACATATTAAGAAATCAATCTTATTTCAATAGTTTTGATGCTTTTATAAATTCGGACATCGGGAAAAGATGAATTATTCGCCGAAAATGACAGGTTAAAATTACGATCAACGACTTCTAATTGCTGATTGCATCTCGATAATTACCAACAGAGGCAGCAGAATATACTTCAATGAATTTAATTGTAACTTGTTTGATGCAATTAAATAAACAGTTTTTGATCGTGATTTTTTACTGTTATTAACGAGCCATTTTGAAACAATTACATTAGTACTGACCCATGCTATAATTTTGTGTAATCGGTCAGGCGCGTGTTGAAACAATTGTCTAAACCAGGTAAAACCATTCCAATGTAGGTGTTACGGGTTGTTTTGTGTTGTCGCTGTCGTAGCTAGTGGGCCATTCCATTATCTGGCATTACCAGCAAAAAAATACGGTCTCGCTCACACAGGTAAAGTGCTGTGCGATTTGTTGTCTGTTTGTACAGACACATGAACTATTTTTTATTTCATTCTATATAGCATGGCATGCTTTGTTTTTTAGCTTCGATTTGAGGAATAACATGATGGTGCAATTAAATGGATAAAGAACACGACTATTTTATAATTTTAATTTATTTTCTGCAATACCTTGTATGTTTTTATTTTGTAATAAAATAATCAACATGTTTTAAAATTGCATTGTCTCATTATTCAATAAAGTTCATTGCTACATTTCAAACAAAATATAATAATTTAATATAATAAACTAGATGTCATAATTGTTCATTGTTTACACATTTTTTATTAGTTCACTGTTGTGGATTGAATCGCAAATAGCCCAGTATACTATTACACAGTCCGCATTAGCCAGCATATAACTACACTTGTGACTAGAACGTGACAGTTCCACAGATCAAACAGTGTACCGCTCACTTACCGCAAAATTCAAAGAAATAAACCCACTCCACTCGCGTGTAAAGTGTGTCTCGGTGTACTGATTTCACAGGTTTTACAGTTTGCCCAAGTTGAGTACCGTAATTTTAGACAGTTTATAGAATAGCCGCATAATTACCATCATTAATGGATGGATTTTCGTAATTACCGTAAACAACGAAGGTGAGATTGCCCCGAACATCACAGTTAAAAATACTTACCGTAGAATGTTAATTTACAGTTCCCTCTCAAAATATTCGGACATTGGCAAATATGAATTAATTTTAGAAAGTTATATTTCCGGACAACAAAAAAATTAATTATGTTATCCCGTCTGAACTGATAGAGTAAATGTAATCTCTTTTTCGTTTCATAAGAGTCATCAAAATCTTTCTCAGTAAAATGGTCCGAACATACGCGAGAGTGCTCTGAAAAATTCCATTTCACACCGTTTTGCAAAACAAGTTCAATCCATTTAGTTCGATGACGGCAACATGGAAATGTGTGTAGACTTACACTGCCTTCCTGTTTACTTTTTCTACAAAAGCTTAATGAGCACCTTTTCACCATGATGAAGACACGAACACATCAATAATATTCCAGGGTTTAAAACACTCAGGCTATATGAGAAAAATGGACATCCAACAAGAGTAACGGTTCGTTTACACATAGATACGCGCCATAATTGATTATGTAAATTAGGTAGTTTGTACGGAAGATGTGATTGGTCGTCCCTTATGACGTCATTTTCCGAAGATCGCGCACCAGTTTTTTTTGTGTACAGGTAAACTTCATACCTGTAAAACTTGCATTTATCAACGGTTTTTGAGAAAACGGACGATGACATTGACATTCTTTTATAATAAGCTTTCATTTAAAATCACTTTATTTTTCAATTTGGAGGACCCTTTAATAATTTACAGAACTGGAATACGAACCATATTTCTTCTTAGAACACTCATAAAATAGCTTTGTATACATATAAATGCAGTAATATTGAGTATTTAATATTTTACATTAAAAATCGCGCAGATATAGGTAGTGCCTCTTTAATAGGTAACATTTGCCCAAGCAATTTATGAGGTCGTTCAAGCAAAATTGAAAGGAAAGACGGTGATCAAAAAAGCTCACTTTTGCTTCGGGTAGCTGAAAAAGAAAATAGCACGAATTCTAGGAGATAAATAAGGGCTATTTCATCAAAACATACGTGCAGGGTTCCCGCCTTTGGAAGGCCAAATTCAAGGACCTTTTTCCAAAATTCAAAGACTAATATTCGCACAAGCGACATGGTACCTTATCAGTTTAAATGCAAGTACTTTCAAGGACCCGTGGGAACCCTGTACATGTTACCCCAGTAAGGCTCTTTTGAAATAGAACACCCACCCATAGATGCAAACTTGTTTAAAGAAGCAAATTTCAGAAAATAGGGTTCACCCATAGATGTTAATTATATTGGCTTTCTGCACGTCTTGGGGTCCCCGGTACGTTTTAATGGAATAGCCCTAATAGCAAGAGAAATCGTAATGGAAATAAAAACAAAACAAAATACATTCAATGTTATGTTTTTTATGTTCTTTTTAATGTTTTTTATCTTTTAATAACAGTTTAAACTTTTTATCTTTTAATAACACTTTATTTGCAGAACAAGTATACATTTTTTTTTTAAATTATTTCAATTATTTCCAATTCACAGAAAAATATGTGTCCCGGTTCTATCCTGGTAGTTCTCAACCTTTTTACTTCATGCTACTTTAAGATATTTTATGTTTGTGTATTAAATTGGGTACATTTCAACCTGATAATGACCAGTTCACAAAAAATTACTAGAATATTTTAATTTACCAGGCTGAATTTGGAATTCCTGAGATAATTGAGATCGGTCATGTTCACTTTCTGTTCAGTAACATTGAATTGGAATTGAATTGGGGTTTTAAGGCGCACCAACAAATGAAAAGGTTATATGGCGCCTAACAGGCATGAACATGCCAGGCTCATCTTCCATGTACATAGAGATAAAATATGGAAAATGGGCCTAGAACCTTCTCACCCTGAACTGCAGAGTTACTGCAAATTCTATCGTAGAAACTCCATTTGGAGCCACGTTATTGTTTTTCTGCCACTGCTCTTTTGATGCGAGCGAGATAGCACCTGAAACAATGCAGGGATCATGATGAAGACCTTTAATGAACATGAACAAAAAATGATAAAATGAAAATGAATTTGGGGGGATTCTACCCCTCTGCCTACCCCTCCAAAGGGATCTGCAGTGGCCCTATTCTTTGCCCTGTGACCAAACCGGGGCCCCCGGGAATATTGTTATGAAGTAAAATTTATGTCAGCAGAGTACACCTCAGGAGTTGCTTAATGGTGTCATTTTTTACCACTTTATTGGTCCTTGTGAACTTACACATAGTGTTTAATACTGCAAAAAAGCACTTGTAATAATATTTACATCAGACAATTTTAAAAAAAAAAACAGGCTTGCACAGCTGCTGGAGAAACAGAATAACTGATCCTTCTAACCTTCACCGTATGTCAGCAAGTATACAATAACAACATGAATACAAATTATTAAAGAATTTAAAACTAAATGAAACAATCTAGTAAAAAAAAAACGAACATAATAAAAAAGGAAATAAACAAACATTTACTGCGATTCAATGCAATGAAATTTTCCGTACAAGAAACCAAATGCATAGCCTTCACTGCTTAGGCAAAACACGAACAAAATTGTGAAGTTTCCATTGAACTCATACCTAATCCAACTGTTTCCAGGAAATACTGGCAAGATTCAATCTCATACTGTGTTTTAATTCATCCACTATCCAAACTTGGCTGATTTAGTTTTAAAAAAAATCGACTTCCTATTAAAGTATATTTTTGACTTAACTAGCATGATCAATTTGGGTGAAGCATTTGAATGTAAAATGTGTACTTAAAAAAAATATGAGTATTTTAAATACTTTTGTGATAAATGAAAATGATAAAATGATTTTGATGTGTATTTTTCATTGTTTTCAAAACAATAACATGATTTCCATAAAACATCACTCATTCAATCTTGCCACACTTAAGGCACTATCTTGGTTTGTCGACTCTACCAAGTTACTCAGTTAACTTGGCAGTCAAGTCAGTTGACAACTCAAGAACTGTTTTACGACTTCAACATCTACAAAATTAAGTTTTTGTTTTTTTAAAATAGCACCCTGTTAGGGCAACACAATCCACTCCCTCATTCCATATTTACTCGCTTGTGTTCCAGATGGGTCGAGTTATCACATAAATGAAATCTATGTTACTTTTCAAATCTATTGCATTTGAACACAGAGTGATAATATTCTAAAGGAAGCACAATACCTCCACAAGTTCACAGAAGGTATAAGAAATGGTTCACTTTTGTTCATTAGGAAGAAATATGTGCGGTGTTCGGCAGACCAGCATGTCTGTTCCACCTGGAACAAGCAATCATTGTCTAAGACTTCACTTTGTGCACAGTCTTAACATAATGCACTTCTTGAACTGTGTGGCAGACCAGCATGTCTGTTCCACCTGGAACAAGCAATCATTGTCTAAGACTTGACTTTGTGCACAGTCTTAACATAATGCACTTCTTAAACTGTGTTGGCAGACCAGCATGTCTGTTCCACCTGGAACAAGCAATCATTGTCTAAGACTTGACTTTGTGCACAGTCTTAACATAATGCACTTCTTGAACTGTGTACCAACATTTTAACTTTAGTTTCTTCATGCTAGTTTCATTGCGTAATTAGAATGCACTACAAAATACATTTGCTTAACCGTTAACCAATCTCCGACCTCAAATCAAGACGAGAATAACCGCTGAATTTCAACTCAAAGTTTCTCCACGCCACTTCTTTTGTGCAGTGTAAATGCACTACAGGAAGTACAGCCTATCTGCCAGCTCAATTGCAGGATCTTTGTGGATGCTCTGTCCAACCAGGAAAGCCAACTTGTGTGCATACTGGCATGGCGCTGGTACCCGGATTGTTCCCTGCAAGGTTAACAACATTATAAATTTGTGGTCAAACCGCAATGGCAAACTAAAAATTAAAATAAGATCCAGATAAGTTTCTATTCAAGGCCTAAATTAAAAGATTGTTTGCAGTTTGCAACCGGCCCACGGCAAATCCGCTGACCCAAACAATTTTTTTAAAAATGTTCCCCCCCCCCCAAATTCAATTTGTTCATCACAAATATTGTTGGTTTCAATTATTTTGGGAAGTTTCATAATGCTCTGATATATTGGATGCTTGGAAGTAATCTCTGCTGCTATAGTAAATTGAAAGCATCTACATGACTGACTTTGTGAGTGAGAAAAATGTGAGGATGGTGTCTGCAAAAAATACACTTGAAGAGAATATTGTTCTTTGCAGTAACGTAAACTGAGAAGTGAAATTGACACAGAGTTCAATGTTTATACTTTACATTAACATTTTTTTTCTACTTGCCAGAACTTGGAAATTTTATGCGTGGGAACAATATTTTGGGTAAAGTGTATAATTTTTTAACAAATTAATAATGTTATTTTCAGGCAAGTTATTGTCTAATCCACTTGCCCAAACTAAAGTTCTACTTGCCCCGGGCAAGTGAAAATTTGACCATATTTTTCAAATATTTCTAATGATGATGTGTGAATATTCAATTATATATTTTAGATGAAATATAAAAACTGTGTAGATTGTATGCACTGGATTTGATGTTCATATCTTGTACCAAACAAAAGATTTTGTCATTTGAAACATTACTTCGAAAAAGTTAGCATCAAGCACAGTTTAATAGTTGTCTATTAATAAACATTTGATGAATGTTTTGCATGTTAACATTTGATGAATGTTTTGCATGTTCTGTTAATATTTATCTAAACCCTGTTTTAAAAAAAAACTCTATAGATAATACTAGTGAAGCACACGATATTTGCATGCCGTCAATGGGCATGCGTTAATAATAAGAATGTGTTAAAAAAATATATATATCCTGAAACTGCTAACAATTTCAATTATTTTTTTAATGGTGGCCCAGAACAAGTGACACATCTGCCAGCAACATTATTGCCGTTTTGATGTAGTGTACCTATTGGGAAATTTTGCTGTTTGGAGACGAGAATAACAAAACATGAATGTTCATATATTTTGTATTAAATTGAGAATTCACGTAGTTGCGAGGTTGCAAAAGGAAGTAGATAAAACACAAAATCATTGGTACACACCGGCCAATTGTAGTAGAGATGGCAGAGTTTGTATGTAAGCCTTTGCATGTGATCTGGTTTGAGTCCGGTCTTGTCACAGATGATGTTGTAATGAGTGGGCGTCACTGTGCCCTGCCTCACCGACTGCGACACCAAGAAGAAGTCGTACCTGCAATGAACAGACAAGATTAAATTTCCTCCTGGAACATTTTGAAAATAGAACAATGTTTGCCAAAAAATGTTTTCTTTTAAATGTACCAGATATCAAATTTTGCCACCCATTTGACTGTTACATTAATACTATGCAGTATGACATCCCTATGTTTCATCCCATAAACTGCATTTAGCTGGTGTCTAATAATTTTTTTATTCATAAGCAGTCCAATTAAAGAAATTTAGCTAGGCCAATGATTCCGGACTTCCACATTTTATGGGCCATTTGTTACCAAACAATTTGTCAAAGTAGTTCAAATACATCCCATCTTATGTGGGACGCTACTCACCATTCAGGCTTGGTCACCACAGAGTCTATCACAGTTCCGGGAGGTGGGTTGGCCAGATTTGGTCCGGCCTTGGCGAAGAATCTCGAGTTGATTCTCTTCTTAACAACGACAACGCCAACCTTAGGTCTGTAAATAAGGTACATATCAATATAGACTTTTTTTTCGTAATGCAATTTTAGTTTTTACATCTCTGAAATAACTATATTATCAGTCTCAAAAAACGAATGATCAAAATAGCCCTAAAATAAACTGTTCAAACTGTTCAACCCGATGACCTGATCTTCGAACACCAAAATCAATAGGGCAGCTCGTCTCACCTAAGACAGCCCACCTGAGAAGTTTCAACAGTGTGCCTGCAAAGGTTGAATTGATGTTGTGCAAACAAGGTTTTCATGATCATGGCATTCCTTTGGGTAAGATGAAAATATTTGTGAAGATTCATGAACACAAGTCAAACATTTTTCAAGTTATATGGCCAAGGTAGGTCGCAGGTTAAAGTGTGGCGGACAACTGACAAACAACGACGGACAAAGTGATCCCCAAGTGTCTGCCATGATACACAGGCGACAGAACAAAACTACATATATACAGACCCTAAAAAGTTGCGTTTCATTTTACTTCAATAGATCTATATCAAACAAGAAAATCGGTAGAACATATGCTCCACGAAATATATCATCAACTTATATGGCCTTGTATCAGTTTTCAATTTGCAGTTTAGTCTCCAGATAAAAAATCTTAAGTATAACATTACAAAGTACAATAAGTCTAAATTGAATGATGACAGGGTTTGGTTCTTGCACTCTGCACTTCCTCTCATTCCCCACTATCGGAGTGTCTCCGTGGCCGAATTGTTAACGACGTTGCATTGTAAACCTTCACCTCTCACCGCTGCGGGTTTGAATCCCACTGGGAGCTCAACTTGTGAGGAAGTGTCGATTCTTACGGATGGCGGGAGGTGTACAGTACTGGTTCTACCAAGAAAAATTGGTTGGTCTGCCTCCACACAAAAAAATCGACCGTCATATATAACCTTACGTGTTGAAAATGACAAAACATCAAACTGTGTGAAGTTTCATTGCAGTCCCATCAGTAGTTTTGAAGATATGCTCCAGACAAAAATTACAAAGTATAAAATTACCAAGGGCAATAACTCTAATTTGAACGATGAGTTACGGTTCTTGCACTCTGCACTTCCTGTCATTGCGCTTTATCATTGTGTAGTTTCATTGCAGTCCCATCAGTAATTTTGAAGATATGCTCCGGACAAGAAAGTGTGACAGAGACACGAAGGACGAAGCGGCAACTATATGCTCGCCCCTTTGGGGCGAGCATAATAGAACACAAACAATACTTGGATATGTAGTGGTATAATCCTGTACTACTACAGAAGAAATTGTTAAAACACATACTCATAATTCTGACCACCGGCTTTCTTAAACGCCTCCAACATCTGAGGTACTTCATGTTCCACGACGGCCCTCAATTGACCATCACCCACACCATCTCTGTATACTATTATTCTTTCTGGAAGACAGCCATTTGTCTCGTGAAACTTCTCCAACGCACCTATAAATACACAGCAATGGCATTAAATACTGATAACTCATGGATCAAAAGTCTTCATAACTTGTAGAATTAATGGTCAATTAACGTTCTTTTTCTAGACAAGCGATGCGTTTGTCAATTTGGCAAGTTGACTTTAGCGAATGTTTTTCCGTAATGTTGTAGGCTCGTCATTCAGGCTCAACCGACAAGGTTAGCGTCTCTGTGGCCGAGTGGTTGACGACGTTGCGTTGACATTTTTCGGCTCTCATCGCTGCGGGTTCGAATCCCACTGGGAGCTCACTTGTGAGGAAGTGTCAATTCTTTCGGATGGCGGGAGGTGTACAGTAATGGTTCTACCCAGGAAAGTGGATGGTCTGCCTCCACCACAAAAAAAAGACTATCATATATAACCTTGTATGTGTTGAAAATGACGAAAACACGATACAAACAAACAAATCAACCGACAAGGAAAATATAAAGGAGTCGTGTCAACAGTAAATCTAAACTCATTTTTTTTGTACAGATGATAAATAAAAAGTATTTAAATAGGATAAAAGCAACTTACAATTATTTTTTAACAAAATAAAAGGAACTACATATATATACAATCTCTAATCTTATTAGAATTTTGACAGAAAATATTCCAAATTTGACTTAAAAACTATTATTAAGTTTCATGCAGGAAATTAATTTTTAGAAAAGCAGGCCATCCTTAAACAATTGTTTACTGTGCTCGACATACCAATTAAAAAGGCAGCAACCCAACGTTTTTGAACATTTAGGACTTAAATTTTCATTTTTAAATTGTTTAGGATTGCACCGCAAATCACACCAATATGGAGTATATGTTTTGTATCTATCTAAACTGCAAACATAACACTAATGAGACCCAGGGCATGAAAACTTGTTTCTGAGTTACTCGTCCTTTGTAATATTTGAATGGTCAAATTGATAAACTGTTAAAGAATTTATCTGAATTCTTACTTGTCCTGCATCAATGAGTACTTGTCATGGTGAGCGGACGAGTGGAATTTGTGTGCCCTGGAGACCCATTAGAACAGGTCGAATGTATAATACAGACAGGATACTATGTTTTGTAAAACGCTTTCAACACTGTCACGAGGACTCGGTAATTTTTTTTTAAAAAGTCTGACCTACCTACCAACTTAACTTTTTGGGTCAAAGCACGCACAGCAAACCAAAAAGTGTTCAAAGATGGCCCAACAAACAAGGATATTTAATCTGAAAGCATTAGTTTACTAATCTAGCTTTAATCTACTTTCTTACAAAAATAGTGCAATGGCAAATGGTGCCTATGAGCCCTAATCACTTGTCACACACATATATATAGCCCTAATCATTTTGGACCTTTCTGGGCAAGATTTTGATCCTAAAAATATAAAGCGCACCTCCAAGCACAGTTTTTTGGCTGATGATGCATCCCTATCAAGTACCTGTCTCAACAAAAAATCAGCTGTGCTCGAGGGTGCGCTCTGTATTTCAAAGACCAAAAACTGACCGAAAACTGCTGAAAACGAACAAAAATGTCAATTTTTGAAAGAAAAGGCCTTGTTTGTGAGGCTCTTAAAACTCATTTAGGGCCTTCAAACGTACTTTTAATGAGTTTTAATATTGATTTAGTTCATTTGTAGCTAAACAAGGTATTCTGAACTTGTGCATTAAAACTTTCAATATTGGGGGCCAATTTTGGTATCATACCTAGTCCTTTATCTTTAAAACTGTTATTTTCACAAGTTTCATGCAGAACATTTTAGAATATAAGGCAGTTATTATAAAAGGCAGTAATTATTTGATTAATCTTTGTTTTAATAACTCTCCTATGAAAGACTGCCATTGTTTTCTAAAAGCATTAGTTCACTAATATATAACCACAAACCTACTTCATCGCAAAACTACAGCCTAAAGGCCCTATTCACTTTACAATCGTGACACATCTACTAAAATTCGTCCTACCTCTATAACAGATCTGAATTCTGTCGACAAGTTCCGTGTGAGTAGTTTGGAACGTTACCCTAGAGTAATACCGAGTCAGACTTTTGTTCATACTAGCCACAAACCCCACCACTGACTGGCCCTTCTTGGCGGAGTCGTGGTACGTATCCACTCCAACAACCATCATATTTTTCAACTGTTGCAAAAAGTAAATCAATTTTAACAGCATGCAAACAAACATTTGGAACGTAACTATTGTTAATCAACAAGAAGGAAATAATCAAGACCTTGATTATGTACATAGTCTTGCATACTTTTTTCCAATCCTAAGTTTGTGAATTATTAACATCAATGACCTTGATTACGTAGTCTTGCATATTTTCCCCCAATTATTAACATCATTGACTTTGACTACGTACACAGTCTTACCTACATGTTTCCAATCCTAAGTTTGTGAATTATTAACATCAATGACCTGGATTATGTACATAGTCTTGCATACCTTTTTCCAAGCCTAAGTTTGTGATTTATTAACATCAATGTACTGTTTTGCATCAAATCATCACAAGGTTCTTCAAATTATATAATTGGCTTAAATTTACTCAGAATCGTACATAACCAGTCTTGATTCCTCATTAAAATAATTACAGAACTAACATGAACAACTGCAACATCTTTGAAAACAAAAGGCATGAATTGAATGGAATTCGGTTTTAAGGCGCACCAACACATGAAAGGTTATATGGTGCCTAACGGAATGAACATGCCAGCCTCATCCTCCATGTACATCGAGATAAAATATGGAGAATGGGCCTAGAACTTTCTCACCTACAGAACTGCAGAGTTACTGCAAATTCTAGTGTGGACACTTCATTTATGCTGGAGCCACGTTTATTGTTTTTCTGTCACTGCTCTAGTGATGCGAGCGAGATGGCACCTGAAACAATGCAGGGGTCATGATGAAGACCTTTAATGAGCATGAACAAAAATTGATAATTAAATTGGGGTTTTAAGGCGCACCAACACATGAAAGGTTATATGGCGCCTAACAGGAATGAACATGCCAGTCTCATCCTCCATGTATATCGAGATAAAATATGGAGAATGGGCCTAGAACCTTCTCACCTGCAGAACTGCAGAGTTGCTGCAAATTCTACTGTAGAAACTCCATTTACGCTGGAGCCACGTTTATAGCCACGTTTATTGTTTTTCTGCCACTGCTCTAGTGATGTAAGCGAGATGGCACCTGAAACAATGCAGGGGTCATGATGAAGAGCTTGAGAATGAACAAAAAATGAAACAAGAGGTCAATGACCTTGAAGCTCTACTGATTGATTTTGATTTCAGGAAGTAGTCGCTACAGACTTGTTTTTAGAAAATCTATTTTTAACCGTGGCGGCCATCTTGAATTTCCGGCCGACCTGAAATTTTGCTAGGATCAATTAGACATTAAGAGCAACATTCCTGTGAAGTTTCATGAAAATCCGTCAAGTAGTTTCAGGAGTAGTCGCTACAAGTTTTCATTATATAACTCTATGTAACCAAAGATGGCCACTGGCAGCCATGTTCAACGTCGAATCAAAATAATTTTCCACAAGGATCAACATCATGTCATGCTGATCATTTTAGAAAAAGTCCCATATCAATATCACTTATAGTTTTCAAGAAGTAGTCGCTACAAACTTACTTTTTAAAAATCTATTTTTAGCTGTAGCGGCCATCTTGAATTTCTGACCGACCTGAATTTTTGCTGGGATCAATTAGACATCAAGAGCAACATTCCTGTAAAGTTTCATGAAAATCCGCCAAGTAGTTTCAGAGGAGTAGTCGCTACAAGTTTTTACTATATAACTCAATGTAAACAAAGATGGCCGCTGGCAGCCATGTTTAATGTCGAATCAAAACAATTTTCGACAAGGACCAACATCATGTCATGCTGATCATTTTAGAAAAAGTCCCATATCAATATCACTTATAGTTTTCAAGAAGTAGTCGCTACAAACTTGTATTTTAAAAATCTATTTTTAGCTTTGGTGGCCATCTTGGATTTCACATCAACATGAATTTTTGCTAGGATCAACTAGACTTCATGAGCAACATTTCTGTAAAGTTTCATAAATATCCATCCTGTAGTTTCAGAGAAGTAGTCGCTACAAATAAAAGTTTACGGACAGACAGACAGACAGACGGACGGACGACGCACCACGGCATAAGCTCTGCTGATCTCTGATCAGTCGAGCTAAAAATGAACATGAATTTGGCGGGGCTCTACCCCTCTGCCTACCCCTCCAACGCGACCTGCAGTGGCCCTATTTTTTGCCCCAGAACCACACAGGACACAAGAGGCATGAAAGATACTCTACTGGTGACATAACTAAAAAATGTCCAACCTTGAACATGCTACCCTGATTTACGTTGTGCAACACAACACACCTATGACCTATCCCGAGATTTTAAAATTAACCTTCAAAAAAAATTCGTGGAAATACAATCTTGTTTATAAATAATTAAAACATATGGGAGACTCATCGTTACTGGTTAATATAGGGGTGTACATAAACAAATAATTTTTTTAGTGTTCTCTTTACGCATTAGGTTATAATTCTGCTGCTCACAGAAAATCCTACAATCAAATTGTTGTCAATCTACGTCAATTAGTTTTAAACTACTATAGCAATCAAACTTTTCGAAAAACAACTGAAGTAAAAAATCTAATTTTTTAATTGTCAATAATCGATGCCACAAAATCATTTACAACAAGGTTCCAAATTGTTATCGAAGTAAATTACAACCCAACAAAATGTCAAAAATGTTACAGTAACCTTTTGCAATCCTCTGTTAAGGAACATAATACCTATGAAATGATTGCAAAAGATTTATAACGGCAGTCAATTGTTAAACACAAACATTGGTAAAAGCAATACGTGTTAATGAAAGCAATAATATAAATAACAATGTTAGCAAAAGCAATAAACTAAACAATAACTCAGACAAAATATAAAGGACATATGTTCCAAAACTCAAAGCTTATGCGATCATTTGTGCATTATATTTACATTTTCTGCTTATATATCAACAAGAAAATCTGTAGATATTTTACTAAACTAGGAGGGTGTTTCAAGGAACACGTGTGTCGCTTGCCGTGTGCTAAGTCAGAGTTATTGGTAGTGTATAACAATATACTGTCTTGTAACATGGATGTGTGAAGTTCCATGAACATAGGTCAAATACTTCTCAAGTTATGGCCATTTATGAGCTTGGTAAGGTTGCAGGTTAAAGTTTTATGAAAGGGGAAGAACTCCTAACCATAACCCATCAAATGAAAGTCACGAGTTATTGGACATGTGTAACAGCATTCCTTAGGTTTAACAAGATGAAGATTTGTGTAAAGTTTCAAGAACATGTCAAATACTTTTTAAGTGATGGCGGAGGTTGGGTTGCAGGTTAAAGTGGGACGGACGACGACGAAGTACAAAGTGATCCTTAAGTGTCCGTCATGCTATGCAGGCCTCACAATAAATCATATAGATAATTTTTTACGAGGATCTGATAAAATATGAAGCTATAGTGTCGGCAATACAAAATTGCAGGATTTTGATTCGAGACTTCATGGAAATAAACGGTTTTAAAAACGAAATACAATGACTTTGCAAAGGCACTGTTCTGTGTAGAACTTGGCAACACAAATTTTTTATTGTATTTTGTTAAATTATTTTTGGTAAAAAGGGTGGGTACCTTTTAGTATTTGGAATACTGTCCAAAATATCATCACCATATACAAGCAATATTTACAAGTGTTCAACAAATAACACAGTATACTGCAATGACATGGAGTAAGTAAAACAGGGAACATAACAGGAACTGCCATGCACTGAAGCAACGATGTAAAACCTTTCATGCAGATTTTGAGGCCATCTATGAGCTCCTGCATTGACGTCTGGAAGGTGCATCTAGAGTAGTATCGGGTCAGAGCCTGGTTCATGGAGGCTATAACACCACCGACTGAACGACCCTTCTTGGAGGAATCATGGTAGCTGTCAATACCAACTACCATCATGTTCTTAAGCTAAATATGACAAGAGGAATGATAATGAAAATGAGTATCAGCACCACGAATCAGTCCCTTTTTTAAGGAAGCGGCTGCAAACTACCAAGCAATACTTAAGCTAATGAAACAAAGGATAGGATGATGATATGTGTACAATTCAGATAACACGCTATGAACAATGAGGGTTTACAAGCAAGAAATAGGTCTATTGTGATGAGCAATCATAACAATACCAATGAAAGCAACGACATTATTAGCACATCAAAATAAGACAAATTTCAGCAACATCAATCGAAAACCAAACTTAATTTGTTACGCCAGACACACATTTAACCTTCGACCTCCAAGTGTGACCTTGACTTTTAAGGTATGATCTTTTTTTTTGCGCATGCCTTTGCACATTGTGTTCAACATTCATTTTGACGTTTCATGAAATTTTCTTCAGTACTTTTAAAGTTATGGTCGAGACATGATTGATTGATGTGGAAAAACGGACAACTTCTGTATGCAGTTTCTCTTCAGGGGGCATAAAAGGTGCCTGCCATTAATCTGATGTTTGTTTTAATGGAACTGGCTCCAGCGAGTCTTCCATCCATATTTGGCATACTGTAGCAAGGAAACCTTGTCGTTTACAACAAGCGTTCAACCTAATAATATCATGGTGTACATTGAAATAGTTGCACTTACAGGAATTTCCAGAGCCCATACTTCCCCACCGAGCTTGCAGTTGAGTTGGATAGCCACCTTTGTAGCTACCGACATCATCATCTGCTTCTTGGATAGAGTTCTCGACACAATCACCTGACTGGGCACTGGAAGAATAAAAGGAATTAGGTCAACCAAAATAAATTCAAAGAAAACAAGACTGGCCTAAAGCATGCATTGGATTTAAAAAATCAACACATTTTTTTCACAATCTTTTTCTACAAAGTTAATAATGCAGACAAGGAAACTGTTGAAAACTGCAGGGTTCTCCCCAGCACCGTGGCGCTTGAAATTCAAAATCCCTATTAGCGCGGTACTTTAAATTAGAGCAGTTCTTTATTCCAAGCGTGGTACTTAGATTGTGCTTATTGGTATTTGACCTTACAGAGCCCCTCTATCGGCATCACTCGCCAGATTGTGTGAAATACACCTCCCCAAATAACAAGTTTTAACTAGTTTTTGACTTGTCATTTTCGCCTTTGGGGTAGTGGGCAATCGTCGGCGACCTTTCAACCATCACCATGCCGAAATATGTCTAGGTCATATTGACTTTTGACCAAATACGGAAACAATTCATTAATGTACATATTTATTGACGTGTGTATTTTTTTTATTTACGACAACCGTCAATCTTTCAAAATGCTAGGCCCTGAATTGTTTTGAGAGAAAAATTAGAACGTTTTTAATAAACTCGAAGCACTGGTTTATTAACGCGATTTGACGAGTTATTGTGTATTTCATAGATAAAGTGTAAAATTCAACTTATATGGATGTGCACCTTTCTGAAAAAATGCTGCAAACCTGTAATAATGGCGATATGCTTCTTTTTCATATGTCACCGTTTTTTGCAAATTCCAAAAAAAATGCAAGAAAAGATATTTGTTTAGTTCCGCATATGTTTAGTTGATATATAGGCCTTACACTACTGCTTAAACAATCAAAAATAACAAAGGTGGGCAAGTGAGTTTTTGGGCAGGGTAATTGCTTTTGAAAATACACTTGTCCTGCTCCCCAAAGCAGTCATATGACCTTAACCGTTATCTTGTTAATAACGCATACAAGGATACTGCTAAAACTGATGTTCCCTAAGTAGTTGCATGACCTTCACTAACCATGCGACCTTGACTCTCCTAAACAGCTGCATGACCGTAACCTTCATTAACCATGTGACCTTGACTTTCTCCAAATCATCTGCATGACCTTGACTTTCCCAAAACAGCTGCATGACCTTAACCTATACTAAGTACTAACCATGTGACCCTGACTTTCTCCAAAACAGCTTCATAAGGTCTAACCTTCACTAACCATGTGACCTTGACTTTCTCCTAAACTGCATGACCTACCTTAACCTTCACTAGCCATGTGACCTTTACTTTCTCAAAAACAACTGCATGACCTTCTTAACCTTCACTATGTGCTCTAACTTTGCAGACAACGACAGGTTCACGAGAACCATCATATTGTCAACCAATTTATTAACCTTTATTAAAATATCTTAATTCCCTTCATTGGTTCAAAAGCAACAGAACAGACTACAAATCACGATGAAGAAACAAATTAACATAGCAAGCAATAACCAAATGCTCCCCAAGCACAACGACTGTCCTACCTGGGTGATCCACACAAGTGAACTTCTTGATGGCATCATATCTGTCTTTTTTGTTGGTTGGAACGATACACATGACTAACTGTGTCTGCTTGGTAATGTGGTTCCTCAAGGCTGACAGGTAAGTGTCATTCCTGTCATCCTGCAGCTCAACACTGTTGTTACAGAACACCAAAATGTCTTATATGCTTGCATGAAATAAAGTTGTCACGTAGTTTACCATGTAAACAAAAGGACAACTATAAGAGTTGTGTATCTCACAATATCAAGAACAAGATTTTTGTATAATTTAGAGGGATTTTCTACCCCTATCTTGATTATAAAAATTCGCAATCTTACAGTAAAAGTCGGGCATTAAACTTTTGCAAGCAGACATGCCCAAAAAGAAATATGACTGCAAATGTGATCTTGAGTTTGAATTAACAAATTAGTAGTTTTGCTTTTATATAGAAATTGCCAGTTTCAAACAGACATCTTTAAGTAAACATCCTGATCAAACTGATCTGCTCCGGTTCTTTATTCTCTGTTTTCCTTCCAACTCAAAAATGTTAATCCATTATATTTACAACATGGTCACACAACACATAAGGCTTAAAAAAAATATGTGTGTTTCTGGTTTCACCCTGTCAAAAAGTTAGGGTAGGTAGGTAGGTAGGTAGGAAAAAGTTTTTGTTTTTTTAGATATTTTTAATATATATTGTTCGCATATATTGTGCCATTTTTGTACTAAGGCAACTTTTTGATAACCTTTGCAAACAGTTTGGAATCTGACGATTAACAACTCGCTAAAAATATTTAGGGTCGGCGGTGAAAAAGTAGGGTCGGTCGGGAAACCAGAAACACACATATTTTTTTTTAGGCCTAAACGGACACAAACTTTAGTTTTACTACTCACGGCTGCGGGTTTGAGATCATCATGCCCATGGGAGGACCAACACGACTAAGGGTCTGCACAAAGTCTTGAGCCTGAGCGTTGTTTCTTTTAAAGAAAATCACGACCCAGTTAGTGAGATTCACAGATGTGATTAATTGCTTTCCTCGCATGTCTCTTGACCAATCTGCATCTTCTTGCTTGTAAGAGAGCTGAAACCAGATATCAAATCATTACTTGCATTTTTACTTCTAACAAATAGTGACAATCTTCAGCCATAAAGCAGTGTACATTTTTGCTTTCTTTGGCTTTGGAGAAAGTACATGACCACAAAATTCACAGACTCCATTTTGCCTAAAACTGTAAAATATACAATGTGTATGGCTTCAAAAGAATCATAACAAATATTGATGACAATTAGAACACATTTTATACTTTTGTAACACAGTTAAAGCCTTTTTTTAACTCCACAATAATGTTTAATTTATTCAAGTGTATTGTCAATGAATGAATGAATGAATGGTGTTTTACGGCACGCCGACACATAAATAGGTCATATTGTGTGCAAAAAAATATATAAAAAATAAAGTATTAATTAAAAATTAAAGTAAATATATAAAGATAAAACTATTAAAAAAAAAATAAGGGATGATAAGGTGTAATATAAACTATGTGTGTAATATAAACTATGTATTGTCAAGTTGTACTATTTCTATGCAACGATCTTAATTTAAACAAGAGCATCAAGAATTGTAGGGCAATTATAGTCCCCACCAGCCCAGACAAAACAAGAGCATCAAGAATTGTAGGGCAATTATAGTCCCCACCAGCCCAGACAAAACAAAGAGCATCAAGAATTGTAGGGCAATTAGTCCCCACCAGCCCAGACAAAACAAAGAGCATCAAGAATTGTAGGGCAATTATAGTCCCCACCAGCCCAGACAAAACAAGAGCATCAAGAATTGTAGGGCAATTATAGTCCCCACCAGCCCAGTCAAAACAAGAGCATCAAGAATTGTAGGGCAATTATAGTCCCCACCAGCCCAGACAAAACAAAGAGCATCAAGAATTGTAGGGCAATTATAGTCCCCACCAGCCCAGACAAAACAAGAGCATCAAGAATTGTAGGGCAATTATAGTCCCCACCAGCCCAGTCAAAACAAGAGCATCAAGAATTGTAGGGTAATTAGTCCCCACCAGCCCAGACAAAACAAGAGCATCAAGAATTGTAGGGTAATTAGTCCCCACCAGCCCAGACAAAACAAGAGCATCAAGAATTGTAGGGCAATTATAGTCCCCACCAGCCCAGACAAAACAAGAGCATCAAGAATTGTAGGGCAATTATAGTCCCCACCAGCCCAGACAAAACAAGAGCATCAAGAATTTTAGGGCAATTATAGTCCCCACCAGCCCAGACAAAACAAAGAGCATCAAGAATTGTAGGGCAATTATAGTCCCCACCAGCCCAGACAAAACAAAGAGCATCAAGAATTGTAGGGCAATTATAGTCCCCACCAGCCCAGACAAAACAAAGAGCATCAAGAATTGTAGGGTAATTATAGTCCCCACCAGCCCAGACAAAACAAGAGCATCAAGAATTGTAGGGCAATTATAGTCCCCACCAGCCCAGACAAAACAAGAGCATCAAGAATTGTAGGGCAATTATAGTCCCCACCAGCCCAGACAAAACAAAGAGCATCAAGAATTGTAGGGTAATTAGTCCCCACCAGCCCAGACAAAACAAGAGCATCAAGAATTGTAGGGTAATTATAGTCCCCACCAGTCCAGACAAAACAAAGAGCATCAAGAATTGTAGGGCAATTAGTCCCCACCAGCCCAGACAAAACAAGAGCATCAAGAATTGTAGGGCAATTATAGTCCCCACCAGCCCAGACAAAACAAAGAGCATCAAGAATTGTAGGGTAATTAGTCCCCACCAGCCCAGACAAAACAAGAGCATCAAGAATTGTAGGGTAATTAGTCCCCACCAGCCCAGACAAAACAAGAGCATCAAGAATTGTAGGGTAATTAGTCCCCACCAGCCCAGACAAAACAAGAGCATCAAGAATTGTAGGGCAATTATAGTCCCAACCAGCCCAGACAAAACAAGAGCATAAAGAATTGTAGGGCAATTATAGTCCCCACCAGCCCAGACAAAACAAGAGCATCAAGAATTGTAGGGCAATTATAGTCCCCACCAGCCCAGACAAAACAAGAGCATCAAGAATTGTAGGGCAATTATAGTCCCCACCAGCCCAGACAAAACAAAGAGCATCAAGAATTGTAGGGCAATTATAGTCCCCACCAGCCCAGACAAAACAAAGAGCATCAAGAATTGTAGGGCAATTATAGTCCCCACCAGCCCAGACAAAACAAAGAGCATCAAGAATTGTAGGGTAATTAGTCCCCACCAGCCCAGACAAAACAAGAGCATCAAGAATTGTAGGGCAATTATAGTCCCCACCAGCCCAGACAAAACAAGAGCATCAAGAATTGTAGGGCAATTATAGTCCCCACCAGCCCAGACAAAACAAAGAGCATCAAGAATTGTAGGGTAATTAGTCCCCACCAGCCCAGACAAAACAAGAGCATCAAGAATTGTAGGGTAATTAGTCCCCACCAGCCCAGACAAAACAAGAGCATCAAGAATTGTAGGGTAATTAGTCCCCACCAGCCCAGACAAAACAAGAGCATCAAGAATTGTAGGGCAATTATAGTCCCCACCAACCCAGACAAAACAAGAGCATCAAGAATTGTAGGGCAATTATAGTCCCCACCAGCCCAGTCAAAACAAGAGCATCAAGAATTGTAGGGCAATTATAGTCCCCACCAGCCCAGACAAAACAAGAGCATCAAGAATTGTAGGGCAATTATAGTCCCCACCAGCCCAGACAAAACAAGAGCATCAAGAATTGTAGGGCAATTATAGTCCCCACCAGCCCAGACAAAACAAGAGCATCAAGAATTGTAGGGCAATTATAGTCCCCACCAACCCAGACAAAACAAGAGCATCAAGAATTGTAGGGCAATTATAGTCCCCACCAGCCCAGACAAAACAAGAGCATCAAGAATTGTAGGGCAATTATAGTCCCCACCAGCCCAGACAAAACAAAGAGCATCAAGAATTGTAGGGCAATTATAGTCCCCACCAGCCCAGACAAAACAAAGAGCATCAAGAATTGTAGGGTAATTAGTCCCCACCAGCCCAGACAAAACAAGAGCATCAAGAATTGTAGGGTAATTAGTCCCCACCAGCCCAGACAAAACAAGAGCATCAAGAATTGTAGGGTAATTAGTCCCCACCAGCCCAGACAAAACAAGAGCATCAAGAATTGTAGGGCAATTATAGTCCCCACCAACCCAGACAAAACAAGAGCATCAAGAATTGTAGGGCAATTATAGTCCCCACCAGCCCAGTCAAAACAAGAGCATCAAGAATTGTAGGGCAATTATAGTCCCCACCAGCCCAGACAAAACGAGCATCAAGAATTGTAGGGCAATTATAGTCCCCACCAGCCCAGACAAAACAAAGAGCATCAAGAATTGTAGGGCAATTATAGTCCCCACCAGCCCAGACAAAACAAAGAGCATCAAGAATTGTAGGGTAATTAGTCCCCACCAGCCAAGACAAAACAAGAGCATCAAGAATTGTAGGGTAATTAGTCCCCACCAGCCCAGACAAAACAAGAGCATCAAGAATTGTAGGGTAATTAGTCCCCACCAGCCCAGACAAAACAAGAGCATCAAGAATTGTAGGGCAATTATAGTCCCCACCAGCCCAGACAAAACAAAGAGCATCAAGAATTGTAGGGCAATTATAGTCCCCACCAGCCCAGACAAAACAAAGAGCATCAAGAATTGTAGGGCAATTATAGTCCCCACCAGCCGAGACAAAACAAGAGCATCAAGAATTGTAGGGCAATTATAGTCCCCACCAGCCCAGACAAAACAAAGAGCATCAATAATTGTAGGGCAATTAGTCCCCACCAGCCCAGACAAAACAAGAGCATCAAGAATTGTAGGGCAATTAGTCCCCACCAGCCCAGACAAAACAAGAGCATCAAGAATTGTAGGGCAATTAGTCCCCACCAGCCCAGACAAAACAAGAGCATCAAGAATTGTAGGGCAATTATAGTCCCCACCAGCCCAGACAAAACAAAGAGCATCAAGAATTGTAGGGCAATTATAGTCCCCACCAGCCCAGACAAAACAAAGAGCATCAAGAATTGTAGGGTAATTAGTCCCCACCAGCCCAGACAAAACAAGAGCATCAAGAATTGTAGGGCAATTATAGTCCCCACCAGCCCAGACAAAACAAAGAGCATCAAGAATTGTAGGGCAATTAGTCCCCACCAGCCCAGACAAAACAAAGAGCATCAAGAATTGTAGGGCAATTAGTCCCCACCAGCCCAGACAAAACAAGAGCATCAAGAATTGTAGGGCAATTAGTCCCCACCAGCCCAGACAAAACAAGAGCATCAAGAATTGTAGGGCAATTAGTCCCCACCAGCCCAGACAAAACAAGAGCATCAAGAATTGTAGGGCAATTATAGTCCCCACCAGCCCAGACAAAACAAGAGCATCAAGAATTGTAGGGCAATTATAGTCCCCACCAGCCCAGACAAAACAAGAGCATCAAGAATTGTAGGGTAATTATAGTCCCCACCGGCCCAGACAAACATTTTCCAGACATTTTCTATGATGGAGGTAAAAGATCAAGGTTAAGGTCACAATGACCTTATTTTGATACGCGACACACCGCTATCCCCAAGACGTATTCACATACCAAGTTTGGTGTCTCTAAGTGTTATAGTATTGAAAATATGGTCCGGACAATCATTTTCTATGACAGAGGTCACAGTGACCTTATTTTGGTATGCGACACACCGCTATCCCAAGATGTATTCAAATATCAAGTTTGTTATCTCTAAGTGTTATAGTATTCAGGGTTCCCCCAGAAATTTGGGAAGGCATGTTATTTTGTGAAAGTACATGGAGCGCGTGGAGGAGGACTGATTCACAACAAAACTTCTAAATAAATAGTAAAATTCAGTATTTGTTTATTTTTCAAACACTTTGTGCTTGCCACAAACAGTTGGTCATAGATGTCAGAATTATTTGGGTCTATCCTCATGTTTTCACTGTTCCTTTCGCTGTTATTTGGTTATGCTCAATAATCTGCTTTAATACTTACAGACAGCGTCACTTTAAAGTTTGTGTTATATTTTCGTAATTTAAAAAACATAACAATATTGAGCAAGTAAGAGTTTAAAAAAAAAAAAAAAAATCTTTTTTTTTATCCCACCCACTCGACCAAATATTGGGCGCGATTTTTCAAAAATGGCCGTGCAACGACGGCTGCACGTATGGCTGGCTAATAACTTCCCCTCTGAAAAATAACCGATAGTATGAATCCAATTGAGTACGATGTACAATAGTATGAATCTAATTGAGGACGAAGTACGAAATTTTGTAGAAGTTGTCGTTCTTGAATTCATTCTATTTTTAGAAGCAAGTCTGCTTGCTTATCAACGAGTATTCGAGAAACAAATGTGTTTTGATAACTTGAAAAGCACCCCATCTTGATTGATTTATTTCAGATACCCCCCATTCCCCACAACTCAACTGTTTTTGTGTGATTTACCCACCCACCTGTAGATGCGATATTCCGGAGTAAGGTGCGTTTTTTGGGACAAGTATTTTCTATAAATTGCCATCCGCTACCACCTTGTATGTTTTAATGGAACAGCCCTTGCATACAAATTCTTGCAGAATGAAACAATCATTTTTATTTCTCGATCATAAACATTCATTTTCGCCAATTGTTCTACTCAACTCAACACAATCATGTCCCTCATCAATAAAGCACCGTGTCCTAATTATTAAACATATGCCACTCAACACTAACAAGTGTATACACAGGTCACAGGTGGTAATCAGCAGTCTGCTATTGCAAATATGATTGGCTGATAGCTTATTTAGTGGGAGCGACTATAAACCCGTCAGATTCAGGCACGCGCAGGACTGCAATTGTTTCAAGTGGCATAATATTGCTTTGGGATTTAAGGGATGTCGCGGTGATCAAAGGATGTCGGATATTCGCCGCCGGGCATTAAAGCATGTCGCATGCGACATCCGATATAGGTCTGGGGGGAATCCCGGTATTGGAAAGAATTGAAAATACGGTCCGGACACGAATTTTCTATTACAGAGGTCACAGCGACCTTATTTTGGTACGCGACACACCGCTATCCCAAGATGTATTCAAATACCAAGTTTGGTATCTCTAAGTGTTATAGTATTAAAAATACGATCTGGACAATCATTTTCTATGACAGAGGTCACAGGTCAAGGTCACACACAGTGACCTTATTTTGGTATGTGACACACTGCTATCCCAAGATGTATCCACATACCAAGTTTGGTATCTCAGTCTTATAGTATTGAAAATATGGCCGGTGGGGGACTAATTAGCACCACTGGTAGCTATAGTAGTTTACTAGAAATGATAGTGTAACGTATGATGAACTTAGAAATACATACACAGCACTGTCCTTCGTCTACCGTTCATCTTTTTAATTTTGAAATGAAATGTTTAATGGATTTCAGGGATAAACATCAGTCTTCCACAGGCCATTTAAGACATATTCCCCCTATCCCTTTTAAAATTGTAAAATCTAATTTCCTCTACTTAATTACCCCCCTATCCTTTGATCTCTCTGCGCTATCCCTTAAAACATCAATAAACCTGCAAAATGCATTATGCCAGTCTATAAATAGCTCCTTGTAGGCTACAATTTTTAAAAATCCTTTATTTTCAGTTGAAATATACTTCAAATTGCACCTAAAAAATCATGATCAGCAAAAAATATTGGCCACCCGAAGGGCAACTCCTGCACCCACCCACCCGACGTTCAAATTTAATTTTCCCTATCCCTTAAATAATTTCTATGGAAGACCCTGAACATACACTGGCGTCAACGGTGCAGACCCAGAGGTTGCAGCCATCTTTGACCCCAGGGACTTCAAATGAGCAAACTCGATAGACGATAGATGGTTACAATCATTATAATAATAAAGAACAAGAGAGCATGTTGTCGGCTGGTGATTTTATCACGAAAATCAAACTTCAAATAGACCTATACTTTACAAGTACCGACAGATATTGGGCATCACGCATGCGTTTAAATAGCAATAAGATCTAGCAGTGGAAGCCAGATGGAGTAAATAAACAAGAGGTCAAAGACCTTGAAGCTCTACTGGCAGGTTCTAAAAGCTAGAACAGCATTCCTGTGAAGTTTTATAAAAATCTGTCGAGTAACCTCTCGGTATCTGGATGACATACTGAACATTGACAACTCTTTCTTTCCAACTATGGTTCATAATATTTATCCAAAAGAACTTTGGCTTAATAAAGAAAATATATCTGATAATAACGCTTCTTTTCTTGATTTAGATCTCTCGATTGAAAATGGTAAAATAATTAGCAAAATCTATAACAAGAGAGATGATTTTAATTTTGACATTGTTAATTATCCCCACTTGGATGGGGATGTTCCCCGAGCAACTTCTTATGGGGTGTATCTGTCTCAACTTATTCGTTTTTCTAGAGCTTGTACTCGAGTTGAGGACTTTAATATTCGTAATCTTTGTATAACTAAAAAGTTACTCATTCAGGGTTACCGTTACCATAAACTTCGTAAAACCTTTGCAAAATTTTATTATCGTAACCCTGATCTTCTTTCCAAATATAAATGTAATTTAAGGACTCTTCTGCGACAAGGACTATCACAACCTGACTTCTATGGTGATTTGATTTATAAACTTCGTAAGATTCTTGGTCATGATCACTTTCATACTATCTTTGTTAAACTTGTTAAAAAGTTTATCAAAAGAGGTTATGACCCTATCATTTTGCAACACACTGCATGCTTGGTGGTGGACCCTTTTACAGTTCGCCACTATGCTTTCCTCTTTAATTGTACGATGACCGGACAGGCTCCGGACCCTATGATGCCTACCTAAAGCCCATTGGGACGGTGGCGTTTGATGTTTGTCCATGTTCTTTCTTGTCGTGCCCTTAATGGTGTATTCTCTTACTGCTCTGGCTTCTGCCAAGTCAATGAGTACCTTCATTGTGGCTTTCTAGGCTATTGTTTTTTTGTATTATAATTTACACGAGCATATTTGTGTTTTACTTATATTGCCTATTGATGCTGCCTTGTTGGTTAGAGTTTAGATCATGGCGGGGATTTCTTTATTTACACCGTCCTGTTTTAATGGGATGACAGTAGGGTAAGTGCGAGGTTTGGTGCACCCTAGAACCGGTTTTAAACCCCCAGTGGCCTACTTTGCCACTGACCGTTCCAAGGCGGTAGCCCTATTGTCAAACCTTTTGTGTTTGTGATGTCGTTTGCATTTTTTTATTACTTTTGCCTTTTCGTTTGTCTGTTTGCGTGTTCGTTTTTGTGTTTTGTGGTTGACTGTCGTCCTTGAATGCTGCTTTCCCTGTCCGATATTTTTAGCCTTCCTTAGAGTAGTCTTTACAAGTTTTTATATATTACTCTATGGAAAAAAAGATGGCCGCTGTTTAATGTCAAATCAAAATAATTTTCAACAAGGACCAACATCATGTCGTGCTGATCATTTTAGAGAAAAAGTCCCATATCACTTATAGTATTCAAGAAGTAGTCCATGGTTCATACAGAATTATTATTATGAAATTTAAGGGCTTTTTAAAAGACTTTTAAGATCCTAACAACCCATTTTTAAGGCCCGGTTTAACTCATTATACGATGCTGGGGGAAGATGGACCTGCTATTTGTGGTGGGGCTGGGTCATTTAAATGTCAGAACGTCGTCACTTTTCATTTCCACTGCATTTGTTTCCGTAGACTCTTTTTCATGAAGAAATTACCTAAAGTAGGGGGGACAAGAGAGTTTTCGAATTAAATACGTGTCTTTCGCTTTTAGAGTGAGATTTAATCGCGCTTTCACCCATTTTACCTAAATCTATTGACTTGCAACAACATCCGCAGAATGCTTTGTGCTCATCTCCCGACTTAACTCAACCACTTATAACTCGCTAACCACTTCTGGTTAAACAAACATTTGCCAGGCATGATTGATTTTTCAATGAGAGGGGGCCATGTGCATTTTAACCAAAGTGTAACGGCAACTGTGATTGGTTTGTAGAAATACGATATCCAATGAAAACAGCCGATTCATATAACCGGATATAGCGGTAACCATGATAGACTGAGATACCGAACAGGGGCACGAATGTTATTCTATTACCGGCAATGATTAAAATATCGCCGACTGATTATGAAATTCAAGGACCTTTAATAGTATTTTGTCAGAATTTAAGGACTTTCTAAGGCTGGAGTGGATTTAAGGACTTTTAAAGGCTACTTCTGAAATTTAAGGGACTTTTTAAGGCTGTGCAAAACTTTTAGTCGCTACAAATTTCTTTTTTAAAAATCTATTTTTAGCCATGGTGGCCATCTTGAATTTCTGGCTGACTTTGTTAGGATACAAGAGCAACATTTCTGTTAAGTTTCAGGAAAATCCTTCAAGTAGTTTCAGTATTCGCAACACGTTTTTACTATATAACTCCATGTAAACAAAGATGGCCACTGGCAGCCATATTTAACATTGACTCAAAACGATTTTCGACAAGGACCAACCTCATGTCATGCTGATAATTTTAGAAAAGTCCCATATCAATATCACAGTTTTCAAGAAGTAGTCGCTACGAACTTATTCTATTTTTAGACTTGGCAGCCATCTTGAATTTGACATCATGCACTTCATACTAACGTCATTTCGAATTTTTCAAATTCATCACTGATATTCGGCAGGTGCCCTCCTGCTTTTTCAGGACTTCATCTGCGGTGCGGTATTTCGGTGTGCATATAATCCTAATACATTTAGGGATTCACGAACCTTTGGGGACCCTTTTAAAAATACATAGAAATATAAAACACACATTTGAGGAAAGTTTGGTGCTTTTGCCTGGCGCATCTAGATTGTGCCCTAAAACCTAGGTTTTGGTCCATAGCTATGTATATGCAAATCACCTGACCGGACTACTTTTTCTCCCATAATTCCAAGCGCCAAACACGAGAGATGATACTAGTATCGATCGAGGGCGAGAATGCATGCACTTTTGCTAGGATCTAGTTAATTAGGCTTCATGTGCAACATTTCTGCCAAGTTTCATGAAAATCCATCCAGTAGTTTCAGAGGAGTAGTCGCTACAAACAAAAGTTTACGGACAGACGGACGACAGACATCTCTATCAGTAGAGCTAAAAATGTCTCCAATTAAATTTCATGCGCAAGATGTTTTAATATCTCTTTTTCCGATATCGTGTTTACATTTTTCAATGGTAATTGCTGTCAAACAGCTTGGGCTACTTTCAGCCATTTTGTCATCATGAAAGAGAAACATTGGTCGCAAAGCGACAGGACAGATAAAACACTGCCGAATATTCACGATAATTATCGTCATCGACATTATCGATAGCAATAAAAAATTTAGTCGGCAGCAAAAAAATTGGGTCCGTTGTGTTACCGGAAACGGAACAATATTTTTTTTGGTCTTATCTACTTGCAGAAACAGATAAATTAACCATCCCGACTAATTGAGGGCATTGCAATCATCTTCGATTTTAAAACAAAGTGCTGAAACTATACATACCTCTCCACCTTGTTGGAAGATTTTTTCTTGTGGCATCACTCGGGCATTGATTGGTACCAAATTGTCTGAAAACCTCAGGCCCCAACCTCCCATCTCTGCCCGTACTGCCTCGTTTCTGAAAATTTATTATAATAAAATTATTGAACGCGACAACATTTAGAACATTTCCTTATATGCATTAGTGTTTACAATTTCATAAGAGAAAGCGGAATCCATGGCACCCTTCCAAAATATGTAGAGCCCAATAATATTTTATGAAGTTTTTTCCAGAGGACCCTTGAATACTACTAGCTCAACGTTCTGAACTAACCCTCCTATATTTGTCATTTTATTCTTCCATGTTCATTCACCTAAGTGAGTAGCCGAGTATATATTGTTCAAATCTTGGTGGTGGTGGTCAGTGCAAAAAATATACTCCTCAAAATAAGTTAAGAACCATCCCTTCTTTATTTCAATAAGATTAAAGTTTGCATTATCGCACAAGTTTAAATACACATCGCATTTAAAAATTTCTGCGATTCTCAACTTATTTTGAGGAGTATATATGTAGGGCTGTTCACCACCCACCACCCCCACCCCCACCCGGAGACAAAATTGTGATTCGAAGCAAATTGCAGAACCTTTGACCATACTACCAAGAATTTGGTGCACAATAATGCATACAAAGCTTTCATTATGATATATTATCAATTTTTGAAGCGGTTAAGTAACAGATCCTACACGGCACTGGCGAACTGGACACACAGAGAAGGCAAACACCATATACTCAAAAATTATTTCTTCGAAGACTGAAAAACGATGCCTTACCTGTTAATTTGTTGCACAAAATCATGAAGTGTCTTCTGTCTGGCACTGGGGGCTATTCTAGTGTGTACAGCCACGTCCTTCATAACAGTGAAGTCTGCACGCACATCTTCACTCAAACCTGAGTAAAAGTAGAATGAAGGAATGAAAAGAAACCATTAGCGGGATGAAGCATACTTGGCATATCAACTTGGCATATCAATGTTACATACTAAAGCGAAAAAGAAACTCGGGGGGAATTTTCACTATATATTCAATGTACAATATGCTGCTGTTAATCGAATGGTACATGGCTACTCTAGACCTTTCCTTTCGGAAAAAAACAATAGGCGCTTGGGCCTGCATCACTCTACTGGCTATATGGAGTCTGTGGTGGTGAACAAGACATCGATATGCGCAACTAGGCTGGATAAAGTTTGTGTACAAGGTGCCGTAAGTCAAAATTCTTTCAAGCGGAACATGGCGATGATATGAGGAGGCTTGGCACTGATCATCCCGGCAAAGTTTCGTTGAAATCCGGCAAGGGGTTCGTTCAGAAATAGTCTGTACAAAGTTTGTGTTCTAAAACCTTTAGTGCCACAACTCCGCCAAAAATCATTCGACCATAATATGGCGATGATATGCACAACTAGGCCTGGTACTGATCATCCCTAAAACTAAAACGTTCCGCTAAAATCAGGCCAGGGGTTAACGAAAACTAGCCCGGACAAGTTTGTATAGTAAAACGTTTTAAACAGTCAGAACTCTGCCAAAATCATTCAACCGGAACACGGTGACGATATGCACAACTAGGCTTGGTACTGATCATCCCTTCAGTTTCGATGAAATTCGGCCAGAGGTCGAGGCGAACTAGTCCGGAAAAAGTTTGTGTACTAAATCTTTTGAAGGACCAGAACTCTGCCAAAATCATTCAACCGGAACACGGGACGATATGCACAACTAGTCCATCTGCTTGATACTGATCATCCCTCCAAACTTTCTTTGAAATCCTGCCAAATGAAGGCCCCATCGTCTTGATGCAATGTACAGCATTTCCGACTAAATCAAAGGCCACAACTCTCGTGTTACTTGTCCGATCTCGCTGGGTTTTCCAACTTGTCCGAGCTTTCGTTGATTTTAACAATCTGTGCAAGTTTGGTAAAGATCAAATGATAGGCAGAATATGGTCAAATTTGTCCAAGTTTTCATTGATATTAGTAACCCTGTAAATTTCGGCAAAGATCAGAGGAAAAATGAAATCCCTACCATCAAGGCAAAATACAGCATTTTCAACTAAATCAAGGACCACAACTCTTGTGTTACTAGTCCGATCTCGCTGGGTTTTCAAACTTGTCCGAGCTTTCGTTGATATTAACAATCTATGCAAGTTTGGTAAAGATCAAATAATAAATGAAGGTGCTAGAGTGTTCACAAGGCCACAACTCTAGACTTGCCAATCCGATCTGGCTGGTTTTCAAACTTTCCGAGCTTTCATTGATAATAACAATCTGTGCAAGTTTGGTAAAATCAAATTAATAAATGAAGGTGCTAGAGCAGTCACAAGGCAAAATATAGACTCTTTTGTTAGTTTAAGGGCCATAACTGCGGTGAAATTAACCCGATCTGGATGGTTTTCGAACTTGTCCAAGCTGTCATCGATATAAATACCAGGGCTCTGGAAATATGGTTGCCAGACGCCCTGGGCAAGTGGGTTGCGGGCAGGTGACCTTCGTAAATCTGGTTGTCCGTCACTTGCCCGTTTCAGAATTATATAAAATCGAGGAAAAATTTGCCTTTGACTGTATAATTTGCAATTGTTTAGGAATTAAAACACCCGTCCCTTTTGCCCCGAGCAATTACTGACAAGTGTTGTAAAACTGACCCGTGTTGTTCGTTATTGTTTAATCCCTCAACTTCACAGTTTATCAGAATTTGATTGGCCGAGGAATTTGTATATCGTATGAAATTTACCCCCGTAATGAGCCCCTCTATGCAGGAATTAAGTCACATGCCAGATTAGTGTGAAGTGTGTAAATCAGTTATTGAGATGATGTAGTCGCTTTGTATATCTGCCGGTGTGTCGTAGTGACCCAAGGCAGGGCCCTCGTCAGCTTTTAGGGGACTGGGGGGCAGGGCCCTCAGGAAGGGAAATTTTGCATTGTTTTCATATCCAAGGGGAATTTCTAAGAAACACAAATTAGTGGGGTTTTTTATTATTTAAGTGGTACCAAGAATTTACCATTCCAAATTGCAAATTGTATGCTGTTTTCCTGTTTGTTTTGGAGTTAAAAATAAACAAGAGGTCAATGACCTTGAAGCTCTACTGATTGATTTTGATTTCAGGAAGTAGTCGCTACAGACTTGTTTTTTGAAAATCTATTTTTAACCGTGGCGGCCATCTTGAATTTCCGGCCGACCTGAAATTTTGCTAAGATCAATAAGACATTAAGAGCAACATTCCTGTGAAGTTTCATGAAAATCCGTCAGGTAGTTTCAAAGAAGTAGTCGCTACAAGTTTTCATTATATAACTCTATGTAAACAAAGCAGCCATGTTTAAGGTCAAATCAAAACAATTTTCGACAAGGACCAACATCATGTCATACTGATCATTTTAGAAAAAGTCCCATATCAATATCTCTTATTGTTTTGAAGAAGTAGTCGCTACAAACTTATTTATTTTAAATCTATTTTTAGCTGTGGCGGCCATCTTCAATTTCCGGCCGACCTGAAATTTTTCTAGGATCAACTAGACATCAAGAGCAACATTCCTGTGAAGTTTCATGAACATCCGTCAAGTAGTTTCAGAGGAGTAGTCGCTACAAGTTTTTACTATATAACTCTATGTAACCAAAGATGGCCACTGGCAGCCATGTTTAACGTTGAATCAAAATAATTTTCCACAAGGATCTACATCATGTCATGCTGATCATTTTAGAAAAAGTCCCATATCAAAATCACTTATAGTTTTCAAGAAGAGGTCGCTACAAACTTATTTTTTAAAAATCTATTTTTAGCTGTGACGGCCATCTTGAATTTCCGGCCGACCTGAAATTTTGATAGGATCAATTAGACATCAAGAGCAACATTCCTGTAAAGTTTCATGACAATCCGCCAAGTAGTTTCAGAGGAGTAGTCGCTACAAGTTTTTACTATATAACTCTATGTAAACAAAGATGGCCGCTGGCAGCCATGTTTAACGTTGAATCAAAACGATTTTTGACTAGGATCAACATCATGTAATGCTGATCATTTTAGAAAAAGTCCCATATCAATATCACTTATAGTTTTCAAGAAGTAGTCGCTACAAACTTATTTTTTAAAAATCTATTTTTAGCTGTGACGGCCATCTTGAATTTCCGGCCGACCTGAAATTTTTCTAGGATCAATAAGACATCAAGAGCAACATTCCTGTAAAGTTTCATGACAATCCGCCAAGTAGTTTCAGAGAAGTAGTCGCTACAAGTTTTTACTATATAACTCTATGTAAACAAAGATGGCCGCTGGCAGCCATGTTTAACGTTGAATCAAAACGATTTTTGCCTAGGATCAACATCATGTCATGCTGATCATTTTAGAAAAAGTCCCATATCAATATCACTTATAGTTTTCAAGAAGAAGTCGCTACAAACTTGTATTTTAAAACTCTATTTTTAGCTTTGGCGGCCATCTTGGATTTCACATCAACATGAATTTTTGCTAGGATCAACTAGACTTTATGGGCAACATTTCTGTAAAGTTTCATGAATATCCATCCAGTAGTTTCAGCTGTGAAGTCGCTACAAATAAAAGTTTACGGACATTTACTATATAACTCTATGTAAACAAAGATGGCCGCTGGCAGCCATGTTTAACGTTGAATCAAAACGATTTTTGACTAGGATCAACAACATGTCATGCTGATCATTTTAGAAAAAGTCCCATATCAATATCACTTATAGTTTTCAAGAAGAAGTCGCTACAAACTTGTATTTTAAAACTCTATTTTTAGCTTTGGCGGCCATCTTGGATTTCACATCAACATGAATTTTTGCTAGGATCAACTAGACTTTATGGGCAACATTTCTGTAAAGTTTCATGAATATCCATCCAGTAGTTTCAGCTGTGAAGTCGCTACAAATAAAAGTTTACGGACAGACAGACGGACAGACGGACGGACGGACGACGGACGCCGCACCACGGCATAAGCTCTGCTGATCTCTGATCAGTAGAGCTAAAAATACAAAAATTAAAAAAAAGGAATTTTTCACAGGAAAGGGGGGAAAAATATATACATTTAGGGAAGGGTAATGGCAAAAATGGCGAAACGAGTGCTCTGCAAGGTATTCTTCCGTCAAATAATTAAAAATCACGACGCAACACTTGTCCTAGTACTGAATCCATATTATCCAATCAAATGCAATATTTTATCAGCCAATGAAACAACTCCCGATAATATGGTACAGTGAAACAATGGCGATTCAATTGAACCAATTTGAAAACTAGACGAGTGTTCCGCGGAACACGCGTGTCGCCCGTCAGTGCTTTGTCAGTATAACAAGGTTTTTTGGACCCAGATAAATGACCTTGACAAACTGGCCTAAGTTTTTGTGAAGAGAACAGCGAGTATTTTACCCATGTAATGACCTTCAGTGTAACCTTGACCCTTCATGACAAGTATATATTGAAAGTTTGATGAAGTATCAAGAAATGAGAGAGGCAACTTTGTTTTCGTGAAGAAAACAAGAGGTCAATGACCTTGAAGCTCTACTGATAGATTTTGATAGCTAGATCAGCATTCCTGTGAAGTTTCATAAAAATCTGTCAAGTAGTTTCAGAGTAGTCGCAACAAGTGGAAGTTTTACTATATAACTCTAGGTAAACAAAGATGGCCACTGGCAGCCATGTTTAATGTCGAATCAAAATAATGTTCGACAAGGATCAACATCTTGTCATTTCAGACAAAGTCCCATATCAATATCACTTACAGTTTTCAAGAAGTAGACGCTACAAACTTGTTTTTAAAAATCTATGTTTAGCCGTGGTGGCCATTTTCAATTTCAGGTCGACCTGAAATTGTGCTAGGATGATGAACTCTATGTAAACAAAGATGACCACTGGTGCCCATGTTTAATGTCGATTCAAAATAATTTTCGACAAGGATCAACATCATGTCATACTGATCATTTTAGAAAAAGTCCCATATCAATATCACTTACAGTTTTCAAAAAGTAGTCGCTACAAACTTTGTTTTTAGCCATGGCGGCCATCTTGAATTTCCAGACGACCTAAACAAAATCTGGGAACAATTAGATATCAAGAGCAACATTCCTGTGAAGTTTCATAAAAATTCGTCAGGTAGTTTCAGAGGAGTAGTCGCTTCTTTTTTTTTAACTATATAAATCTTTGTAAACAAAGATGTCCGCTAGCGGCCATGTTTAGTCGCATCAAAATAATTTTCGACAAGGATCAACATCATGTCATGCTGATCATTTTAGAAAACGTCCCATATCAATATCACTTACAGTTTTCAAGAAGTAGTCGCTACAAATTTATTTACTTTAAATCTATTTTTAGCCGTGGCAGCAATCTTGAATTTCCGGCCAGCCTGAAAATTTCTAGGATCAACTAGACATCAAGAGCAACATTCCTGTGAAGTTTCATGAACATCCGTCAAGTAGTTTCAGAGGAGTAGTCGCTACAAGTTTTTACTATATAACTCTATGTAAACAAAGATGGCCACTGGCCATGTTTAACGTCGAATCAAAACGATTTTTGACAAGGACCAACATCATGTCATGCTGATCATTTTAGAAAAAGTCCCATATCAATATCACTTATAATTTTTAAGAAGTAGTCGCTACAAACTTGTATTTTAAAACTCTATTTTCAGCTTTGGAGGCCATCTTGGATTTCACATCAACATGAATTTTTGCTAGGATCAACTAGACTTTATGGGCAACATTTCTGTAAAGTTTCATGAATATCCATCCAGTAGTTTCAGAGGAGTAGTCGCTACAAATAAAAGTTACGGACAGACAGACAGACGGACGGACAGACGGACGGACGACGCACCACGGCATAAGCTCTGCTGATCTCTGATCAGTCCAGCTAAAAACAAGGGCCATAAAACTGGTGATACCGATCCAATTTGGCCAATTTTGAACTTGTCTTAGCTTTCATTGATATAAAAACACCGGCAGTTTCGTAAATATCTGATCCAATATTGAAGGCCCTCGAGTGTTCAGAAGGCAAAGTTTAACGGACGGACGGACAGACAACTCATCCCATAAGCTCTGCTGGCCTCTGCTAAAACAACGCACATCACAGCAAGAAGTATTCTTTCAAAATTTTATTATTGACAGAGCAAGCATTTGGATCAAGCATTTGAGTATACAACCTTTCATACTTGAAATACCAAAAGAACCAATTTGTTCACCATATTGACCATTTTAAGAGGGTTTTCTTTTGATCACAAATGATCATTTTACATATACGCACCCAACTGCCTTTTAACAACATACCTGTCAAGGTACAGAGTTCTGGTAGGAAGAGCAGGTTCTCCGCCTGTCCTCGTCTCACATCTCTCGCCTTGGGTCTGGAAACCAGCAACGGTTGATCCGCGTCCGTAACTGTGATACCATATGACTAAACACAAGGTTTACAGATTAACAAGAGGTCAATGACCCTGAAGCTCTACTGATAGATTTTGATAGCTAGATCAGCATTCCTCTGAAGTTTCATGAAAAACTCAGAGGAGTTTCAGAGGAGTACAGTACAGTTGCTACAAGTTTTTATAACTATGTCAACAAAGATGGCCGCTGCAGCCATGTTTAATGTTGAATCAATGTATTTTTCAACAAGAGCATCAAGAATTGCAAGGCAATCCATAGTCCCCCACCGGCCCAGACAAACATTATTCAGACATTTTCTATGATGGAGGTCAAAGATCAAGGTCACCATGACCTTATTTTGGTACGCGACACACCGCTATCCCAAGATGTATTCACATCCCAAGTTTGGTATCTCTAAGTGTTAAAGTATTGAAAAAACAGTCTGGACAAGCATTTTCTATGACAGAGGCCACATGTCAAGGTCACAATGACCTTATTTTGGTATGCGACACACCCCACTATCCCAAAATGTATTCACATACCAAGTTTGGTATCTCCAAGTGTTATAGTATTCAAACAAGAGGTCTATGACCTTGAAGCTCTACCAATAGGTTTTTGATAGCTAGATCACCATTCCTGTGAAGTTTCATGAAAATCCGTGGAGTAGTCGCTACAAGTTTTCATTATATAACTATGTAAACAAAGATGGCTGCTGGCGGCCATGTTGAACGTCAAATGAAAAATACTAAAACTGTCTTTTCAGTCAGAAAATTTCGAACAATGATTTTACGCCGGTATAATTTTATTATATACTACACTTTAGAGCCAATCAGACATACCGATACAGATTAACCCCCGACACAGTATACCAAGACGAATATGCTAACAACTCATTATAAACATCGTCTTTACGTAAAGAGTAAAAAAGTTGTGTTTTATTATTATCATTTTAATATGTTTATTTAAAAATTAAAGCCAATCACCGGAAAAAAAAATACTAGTAACAAACAAAACACATGCTACCATAGCAACATTTAAAACAATACAGTATACTTCTGTGTTTACTTGCATATCGGTTAGTACCATTATCATACAATCAAAACAACGTGTTTCAATTACTTTTTTAACACCCCTTATTTGATTTAACACCATTCATAAATATTCATGAGCTAATTATAGCTGTTAGCCAATAAAATCACAGAGATTTGACACACATCGACGCAGCTGTCCGCCATTTTCTTCCCAAACAATAGTGCCAGACAAGGTACAAATTTAACAAGAAATGTCATTGTGACAAATGCCCCCCGAAGTGACCTTTGACCTCCAAGTACGACCTTGGAGCCACAGAACTGGACTTTGTGCGCGACACGTTGTCTGGTTGTGGAGAGCACTTCTGCCATATTTGAAAATCTGTCCAGGCAGGCGTGTTATTGACCGGACACGATTTGACCTTTGACCTCTAAGTGTGACCTTAGGACCACAGACCTGGATTTTGTGCTGGACGCATTGTCTTGTGGTGAGCACTTGTGCCAAGTTATTTGAAATTCCGTGACGGTGCGACTACTATATGCCACCCTTCCAGGGTATAAAAACAAACAACGGGAGATCACACACTATCAACCGCCGAGTAAGGGTGTTCAGTGTTGGGTGACCTGGTTTGTTTTATTTGACATGCGACAGACAGGTCTACATAATCACCAGACAGCTCTGCCAATACGTAGCCTGGGTACGTGTTTGCACTTACAAGTCTGGGTCAAATTTATCGATAATGGTTTCAACATTCCCAAAATCAGAAATGCACGAAATTATGTCCCTCGAAACCCTTTTTTGGAAAGAATCTCTTAATTTAATCCCCGACAAAATTATTTCACAGTATTACCCATTTCAGCAACCATCTCTGTCCATATTGTCAATCGCACATTCTTAATTCCACTCATAGTTTGCAAGATTCAACACCGAAATAGCAAAGCACCACAATGACATGCATTTTATGGCACTACATCACAAACTTAATTTGAGTTTTATACTAACTGTTATCTTACCTTCTGGTAGTACTCTTGGTAAGATATTTTTGACCCATCACGCAGGTCAAATGTATCTCTCGGTTTCAAATTCCATTCTATATCGTCTACACGGTACGTCTTGTTGTTGTACCTGAAATTATACACCAATTACAGGCAGTCAGTAATAGGCATGATAAAAGTATACATTAAAAGCCTCAAATTCATTTTACAACCAAAAAAAATCATCATTTTCTATCAACAAACCTCACACTTGTGACTTTGCAGGTAACAACCTGTAGAGTATGCACAATTAAACGCATCAAACAGAAACAGTAAGCTTAACACATCTTATTCAATACAGGTATAATATGGAAAATGTTTTTTTATACTGAAAAGCAGACCACTTGAAGACCTATTTATACACGAACCACATGTATTAAAATTATCAGCCAGCAGCTTCATTCATGCTGCAGGGCTGTACAAATCCGATAGTCCAAACCCAAAGTCAGGCGTGTCACTCTTCAGGTTTCAGTCCCGGACTAGTCCAATTTCAAAACAAGAGGCCCAAGAGGGCCTGTGGACGCTCTACTGGCAAACATGGCTCTTATAACATCAATGCATAACTCTGTTACTTGTCCGATCTGGCTGGTTTTCGAACTTGACCAAGCTTTCATTGACATTAACAATCTGATAAAGTTTGGTAAAGAACTGATGAACAATGAAGCCCCTATCGTCTTGAGGCAAAGTAGAACTAAATCAAGGGCCATAACTCCGCTGTTACTGGTCCGATATGGCTGGTTTTCGAACTTGTCCGAGTTTTCATTGATTTTAACAATGGGAGAAGTAAAGATAGGATGAAAAATGAAGGCCCTATCGTCTTAAAGCTACAGAGTCCCTATATCAATCGATTTCTTCTTTGTAGGCATGTCTTTATTTGTAACTTCATGTTCACCAGCTCATGTAGAAAAAGGGTATTTAAGCGAGCAAATATAGCGCACAAAATCATTTAGTGTATATACATTGACCAGTGCACATCGTACCTATACACAGTTAACATTAAATCTTACAAGTGCAAGGCTGTGGTTCAAATCCCGTTCCGGGCAACTATTTTTTATCACACATATTCTGGAGCCGTATATTTATCGATGTTACCTGTAAGGAGGCTAAATAAAAATACATGGGTGGTTGTCTTCTATGGGTGGTCATATCAATATGAAAATAGCATCTATAGGTGGGTGGTTAAATTTAGAAGTGCCTTCCGCTACCCCCTGGTATGTTTTAATGGCTAAATTAGCCCTAAGGATTGTTTCATTTACTGTGTATACTGAATTATAAGGAGTATCCAAATCCATTAAAATAAGAAGTTTTAATATATTGAGAAATCGGAAAGAATTCAGGACTTGCATCCATTTTTTGGGACTAGTGACAATTTTTTTGAGATTAGTCATTTTTGACAGGGTGACTAGTCACGGACTAGTGGCTAAAACAAATATTTGTACAGCCCTGTGCTGCCCACACTGGTATCTGTGGCACAACTCGCAACAACAAGAGGTCAATGACCTTGAAGCTTGATAGCTAGATCAGCATTCCTGTGAAGTCTCATAAAAATCTGTCAAGTAGTTTCAGAGGAGTAGTCGCTACAAGTTGAAGTTTTTACTATATAACTCTAGGTAAACAAAGATGGCCACTGGCAGCCATGTTTAATGTTTAATCAAAATAATTTTCGATAAAGATCAACATCTTGTCATGCTGATCATTTCAAAAAAAGTCCCATATCAATATCACTTACAGTTTTTAAGAAGTAGTCGCTACAAACTTGTTTTTAAAAATCTATGTTTAGCCGTGGTGGCCATCTTGAATTTCCGGCCGACCTGAAATTGTGCTAGGATCAACTAGACATCAAGAGCAACATTCCTGTGAAGTTTCATGAAAATCCGTAAAGTAGTTTCAGGAGTAGTTGCTACAAATTTTTACTATACAAACTCTATGTCAACAAAAAGATGGCCACTGGCGCCCATGTTTAATGTCGAATCAAAATAATTTTTGACAAGGATCAACATCATATCATGCTGATCATTTTAGAAAAAGTCCCATATCAATATCACTTACAGTTTTCAAGAAGTAGTCGCTACAAACTTTTTTAAAAATCTGGGATCAATTAAGAGATCAAGAGCAACATTCCTGTGAAGTTTCATAAAAATTCGACAAGTAGTTTCAGGAGTAGTCGCTACAAATTTTTACTATATAAATCTATGTAAACAAAGATGGCCGCTCGGCCATGTTTAAAGTCGCATTGAAATAAATTTCAAAAAGGATCAACACAAAGTCATGCTGATCATTTTAGAAAATGTCCCATATCAATATCACTTACAGTTTTCAAGAATTGAACAGAATGTTGTTTAACGGCTCATCAACACAGTATAGGTTATTTAGAGCCGCCCCAGAGAGAGGGGAAGAATACATAGGATTCCGGGAACCGTTACTCTTATTATCGAATAGATTCCTATGGTTCTTTAACGTGCTCGGAGGATAGACCGATACACTTGACCGCCGGTTTACGTCCCCATCCGACGGACGAGGCTAAAGGAAAGTGTCTTGCCCAAGAACACACCGACGGAACTCAGTGGCACCACGGAGGATTGAACCCGGGTCCTTCGGTTACAAATCCGCCGCGCTACCGACTGCGCCACGCCAGCCCTCAGTTTTCAAGTAGTCGCTACAAATTTATTTATTTTAAATCTATTTTTAGCCCTCAGTTTTCAAGTAGTCTCTACAAATTAATTTATTTTAAATCTATTTTTAGCCGTGGTGGCCATCTTGAATTTCCGGCCAGTCTGAAATTTTTCTAGGATCAACTAGACATCAAGAGCAACATTCCTGCGAAGCTTCATGAACATCCGTCAAGTAGTTTCAGAGGAGTAGTCACTACAAGTTTTTACTATATAACTCTATGTAAACAAAGATGGCCACTGGCAGTCATGTTTAACGTCAATCAAAACGATTTTTGACAAGGACCAACATCATGTCCTGCTGATCATTTTAGAAAAAGTCCCATATCAAAATCACTTATAGTTTTCAAGAAGTAGTCGCTACAAACTTGTATTTTAACAAGAGGTCAATGACCTTGAAGCTCTACTGATTGATTTTGATTTCAGGAAGTAGTCGCTACAGACTTGTTTTTTGAAATCTATTTTTAACCGTGGCGGCCATCTTGAATTTCCGGCCGACCTGAAATTTTGCTAGGATCAATTAGACATTACGAGCAACATTCCTGTGAAGTTTCATGAAAATCCGTCAAGTAGTTTCAGAGGAGTAGTCGCTACAAGTTTTCATTATACAACTCTATGTAAACAAAGATGGCCGCTGGTAGCCATAACATTCCTGTGAAGTTTCATGAACATCCGTCAAGTAGTTTCAGAGGAGTAGTCGCTACAAGTTTTTACTATATAACTCTATGTAACCAAAGATGGCCACTGGCAGCCATGTTTAACGTCGAATCAAAATAATTTTCCACAAGGATCAACATCATGTCATGCTGATCATTTTAGAAAAAGTCCCATATCAATATCACTTATAGTTTTCAAGAAGTAGTCGCTACAAACTTATTTTTTAAAAATCTATTTTTAGCTGTGACGGCCATCTTGAATTTCTGGCAGATCTGAAATTTTGCTAGGATCAATTAGACATCAAGAGCAACATTCCTGTAAAGTTTCATGACAATCCGTCAAGTAGTTTCAGAGGAGTAGTCGCTACAAGTTTTTACTATACAAGAGGTCAATGACCTTGAAGCTCTACTGATTGATTTTGTTTTCAGGAAGAAGTCGCTACAAACTTGTTTTTTGAAAATCTATTTTTAGCAGTGGCGGCCATCTTGAATTTCCGGCCGATCTGAAATTTTGCTAGAATCAATTAGACATCAAGAGCAACATTCCTGTGAAGTTTCATGAAAATCCGTCAAGTAGTTTCAGACGAGTAGTCGCTACAAGTTTTCAATATATAACTCTATGTAAACAAAGATGGCCACTGGCAGCCATGTTTAACGTCGAATCAAAATAATGTTCGACTCGGATAACCATCATGTCATGCTGATCATTTTAGAAAAAGTCCCATATCAATATCTCTTATAGTTTTCAAGAAGTAGTCGCTACAAACTTATTTTTTAAAAATCTATTTTTAGCCGTGGCGGCCATCTTGAATTTCCGGCCGACCTGAAATTTTGCTAGGATCAATTAGACATCAAGAGCAACATTCCTGTGAAGTTTCATGAAAATCCGTCAAGTAGTTTCAGAGGAGTAGTCGCTACAAGTTTTCATTATATAACTCTATGTAAACAAAGATGGCCGCTGGCAGCCATGTTTAACGTCGAATCAAAACAATTTTCGACAAGGACCAACATCGTGTCATGCTGATCATTTTAGAAAAAGTCCCATATCAATATCTCTTATAGTTTTCAAGAAGTAGTCGCTACAAACTTATTTTTTAAAAATCTATTTTTAGCCGTGGCGGCCATCTTGAATTTCCGGCCGACCTGAAATTTTGCTAGGATCAATTAGACATCAAGAGCAACATTCCTGTGAAGTTTCATGAAAATCCGTCAAGTAGTTTCAGAGGAGTAGTCGCTACAAGTTTTCATTATATAACTCTATGTAAACAAAGATGGCCGCTGGCAGCCATGTTTAACGTCGAATCAAAACGATTTTCGACAAGGACCAACATCATGTCATGCTGATCATTTTAGAAAAAGTCCCATAGCAATATCCCTTTGAGTTTTCAAGAAGTAGTCGCTACAAACTTGTTTTTTAAAAACCTATTTTTAGATTTGGCGGCCATCTTGGATTTCACATCTACATGAATTTTTGCTAGGATCAACTAGACTTCATGGGCAACATTTCTGTAAAGTTTCATGAACATCCGTTCAGTAGTTTCAGAGGAGTAGTCGCTACAAAAAAAGTTAACGGACAGACGGACGGACAGACGGACGGACGGACGGACAGACGGACGACGGACACCGCACCACGGCATAAGCTCTGCTGATCTCTGATCAGTAGAGCTAATAACTCTATGTAAACAAAGATGGCCGCTGGCAGCCATGTTTAATGTTGAATCAAAATGATTTTTGACAAGGATCAACATCACGTCATGCTGATCATTTTAGAAAAAGTTCCATATCAATATCACTTATAGTTTTCAAGAAGTAGTCGCTACAAACTTGTATTTTAAAACTCTATTTTTAGCTTTTGCGGCCATCTTGGATTTCACATCAACTTGAATTTTTGCTAGGATCAACTAGACTTTATGGGCAACATTTCTGTAAAATTTCATGAATATCCATCTAGTAGTTTCAGAGGAGTTGTCGCTACAAATAAAAGTTTACGGACAGACGGACGCCGCACCACGGCATAAGCTCTGCTGATCTCTGATCAGTAGAGCTAAAAATCAATTTTTAGCTTTGGTGGCCATCTTGGATTTCACATCAAAATGAATTTTTGCTAGGATCAACTAGACTTCATGGGCAACATTTCTGTAAAGTTTCATGAATATCCATCCAGTAGTTTCAGGAGTAGTCGCTACAAATAAAAGTTTACGGGCAGACAGACGGACGGACGACGCACCACGGCATAAGCTTTGATCAGTCGAGCTAAAAATCATAAAACAAGGTGATGATCATCGACATGTATAAAGGAAGTCTAGAAAGTATTCACTCTCCTCTTTAATTATCACTCGGCAGAAACCAGAGTAACCTCAAGAGCAAGATGAAAGAATTTACAAAGGTTACACCAATAAAAGTACAAACTTGGTCAAAATGATGCTTCCGACAAGCTTCTTCAAGCATTCATCGTGGAATCTATCTCTGGTTCGCGTGTACAGGTCATACATGATATCAAGAACTGTATCCGATCGCAGAATCTTGTGTGAAATGTCGCAGTTCAACAAAACGTTGTTCTCGTACTGCAAGATAGAGGTTATGAAGCCTGGCATAACTTGCAACCTGAAATTTACAGAAATAATTCAAAACTGTGCCAAACGTCATTAAAATTGATGGATTATTTTTTCATTTAAAATTAAAGATTATATCTTCCTAATTAAAAATATTGGATCAACATCCGGTATTTCAATACATTAAGCTGGAATAAGACAAAATCGTAATGTACTTCATTAATGTATCATTCTGTGCTTTTACTGGGAAAAGGCCATGCGGGCGAAAATTAGTAATAAAAGAATGTAAATATATAATTTTAAATGAAGTTTCCTTTGGGAGAAATTTAAAACATCTGGATTAACAAAGAAATTATTGTTTTATTTGCATTTTTTTTTTTTGTATTTCCAGATCAAATTCTAGTTTACACCCATCTTGCTTTCTCACAATCAACCAAAAGGTGCAAGTCTCTTTCAAATTCATGACTGCAGAGTTCGAAACTTGCGTTCGCTGGCCCGAAGCCACCCGATTTTGGGAAGGACCACCGCTTTCCTAAAGATTGGTGGCCCATTGGGCCTGCTATTTTAAATTAGGGACATTAACAAGAGGTCAATGACCTTGAAGCTCTACTGATTGATTTTGATTTCAGGAAGTAGTCGCTACAAACTTGTTTTTTGAAGAAAAAAAAATTAGCTGCGACGGCCATCTTGAATTTCCGCCCGACCTGAAATTTTTCTAGGATCAATTAGACATCAAGAGCAACATTCCTGTGAAGTTTCATGAAAATCCATCAAGTAGTTTCAGAGGAATTGAATTGAATTGGATTTTATAGTCGCACCAACAGCTAAGGTTATATGGCGACTTTCCAGCTTCCACTGGTGGAGGAAGACCCCAGGTGCCCCTCCGGGCAATTTTCATGCACGGGCGGGCACCTGGGTAGAACCACCGACGTTCCGCAAGCCAGCTGGATAGCTTCCTCACATGAAGATTCCTAGGCCCCTGAGGGATCGAACCTACAGCGGTGAAGGGTAAGTGATTGCAAGTCAGAGACTAGTTTCAAAGGAGTAGTCGCTACAAGTTTTCATTATATAACTCTATGTAAACAAAGATGGCCGCTGACCGCCATGTTTAACGTTGAATCAAAACGATTTTTGACAAGGATCAACATCATGTCATGCTGATCGTTTTAGAAAAAGTCCCATATCAATATCACTTAAAGTTTTCAAAAAGAAATCGCTACAAACTTGTATTTTGCAAATCTATTTTTAGCCATGGCGGCCATCTTGAATTTCTGGCTGACCTGAAATTTTGCTAGGATCAATAAGACATCAAGAGCAACATGTGTGTGAAGTTTCATGAAAATCCGTCCAGTAGTTTCAGGAGTAATCGCTACAAGTTTTCATTATATAACTCTATGTAAACAAAGATGGCCATTGGCAGCCATGTTTAACGTTGAATCAAAATAATGTTTGACTCGGATAACTATCATGTCATGATGATCATTTTAGAAAAGTCCCATATCAATATCACTTAAAGTTTTCAAGAAGTAGTCGCTACAAACTTATTTTTTAAAAATCTATTTTTAGCTGCGACGGCCATCTTGAATTTCCGCCCGACCTGAAATTTTGCTAGGATCAATTAGACATCAAGAGCAACATTCCTGTGAAGTTTCATGAAAATCCATCAAGTAGTTTCAGAGGAGTAGTCTCTACAAGTTTTCATTATATAACTCTATGTAAACAAAGATGGCCGCTGACAGCCATGTTTAACATCGAATCAAAACGATTTTTGACAAGGACCAACATCATGTCATGCTGATCGTTTTAGAAAAAGTCCCATATCAATATCACTTATAGTTTTCAAAAAGAAATCGCTACAAACTTGTATTTTGAAAATCTATTTTTAGCCATGGCGGCCATCTTGAATTTCTGGCCGACCTGAAATTTTGCTAGGATCAATAAGACATCAAGAGCAACATTTGTGTGAAGTTTCATGAAAATCCGTCCAGTAGTTTCAGAGGAGTAATCGCTACAAGTTTTCATTATATAACTCTATGTAAACAAAGATGGCCATTGGCAGCCATGTTTAACGTCGAATCAAAATAATTTTCCACAAGGATCAACATCATGTCATGCTGATCATTTTATAAAAAGTCCCATATCAATATCACTTATAGTTTTCAAAAAGTAGTCGCTACAAACTTATTTTTTAAAAATCTATTTTTAGCTGTGGCGGCCATCTTGAATTTCTGGACGATCTGAAAGTTTGCTAGGATCAATTAGACATTAAGAGCAACATTCCTGTGAAGTTTCATGAAAATCCGCCAGGTTGTTTCAAAGAAGTAGTCGCTACAAGTTTTTACTATATAACTCTATGTAAACAAAGATGGCCGCTGGCAGCCATGTTTAACTTCGAATCAAAACGATTTTCGACAAGGACCAACATCATGTCATGCTGATCATTTTAGAAAAAGTCCCATATCAATATCACTTTTAGTTTTTAAGAAGTAAAACCTATTTTTAGATTTGGCGGCCATCTTGGATTTCACATAAACATGAATTTTTGCTAGGATCAACTAGACTTCATGGGCAACATTTCTGTAAAGTTTCATGAAAATCCATTCAGTAGATTCAGAGGAGTTGTCGTTACAAAAAAAAGTTTACGGACAGACAGACAGTCGGACGGACGACGCACCATGGCATAAGCGATCAGTCGAGCTAAAAACCTATTTTTAGATTTGGCGGCCATCTTGGATTTCACATCAACATGAATTTTTGCTAGGATCAACTAGACTTCGTGGGCAACATTTCTGTTAAGTTTCATGAAAATCCATTCAGTAGTTTCAGAGTAGTCGCTACAAAAAAAAGTTTACGGACAGACAGACAGACGGACGACGGACACCGCACCACGGCATAAGCTCTGCTGATCTCTGATTAGTAGAGCTAAAAATGGTTTCCCGTCGGGCTATCTAAAAAAATATCTAGAGAAACTTTCCAACTTAAATTCAACCAGAAACGAGTGTTTTATCGTTTGTGCAATTTGAAGCCATATTCGTTGAAAAATAAACAGTTCTCCCCCTGATTACAGTTCATCGATTTGAAAGCGTTGATTACCAGTTCATTACAGCTTTCATAGACATTGAGTGGGCATACAAATTTGTCAGGTTGGAACAATAGATCTGAGACCCGTTTTATGAAACAACTTGCGACCATTTTGATTGTAAATCAATTTCTTAAATGCTTCAATATAAATTACACTTTTCAAATAAATGTGATTTAATTTCATTTTCTTATTAATAAAACATGTGATATTTCTGCATTACATAAACACATAATTGTCTACATTGAATGTTTAGGTGAAGGAGGTGAACAATTTTAAAATTATAAGATGTTCAATAAAACACGGCCCTGGTCTGTTAAAATAATTTTCGTGAGCACTGTCACAGGGTTCTAAATAAGAATTCAAGCACTTTTTCAGGACTGGCATCAAATTCAAAAACCTCTTCAAGGTCTGTCCTTGTCATAAAAGTGTCAACCCTGGACTGCCATGTTACGAACATTATTAACACAATTCAATGCATGCAGATTTTGAGTACCAAGGCCCCAGTATAACAGCAAACCTTGCAATGTTTTTAAATCTTTATACCACAGTCAAAGATTGGTCATATATAACGGCAGTGCTCACAGAAAATTATTATTTTAAGAGACAGGCCCAGGGCTCGTTGCTTCTGAAAATGGACAGGCCCTGATTTAAAATGGACAGGCCCCGATTTAAAATTGACAGGCCCAATATTTTTTTCTTAGTGGAAATGTGTCTTTATTCGCTTTTATAGCACACATTTGTTATGTGTGTATTACTCAAACTCAGAACCTCCCCTGACTATATTTTTCTTTTTGTTATCACTTTATGCTCCCTAGTCAGCAGACTTATTTACCACTTTGTTTCAAATACGTTAGAATAGAATATTACATTGAAATTTACAACCGATGCAAAGGAGAGTACTAGCACTTTTGCCAAACGATAATAATCAGAGCCGACTTGGTGAAACTGGAGCCAAAATTGGAGCCAAATTTTTAATCAGGTTTTATTAGACTATCAGGGCCTCCTCTGGCTATATTTTTCATTTTGTCACCACTTTCTCCAAGTTAAAGACTTAGGAGCCTAGAGTAAAATTCATTTAAAAGTAGGATTCCAGGAACTCCAGACACATCATAAAAGAAAGAATGATGGATTTAATAATGAATAGTTTGTTTTTTCTTATTCGATTATGTAAACAAAATAAAAAAAAATAAAATTAAAAAAATTCGGAAATTATGTACCATCCGAACTAGATCTGCTATGACCGCACTTTTACGGCCCGAAAATTTCACAAACATTCAATCGAAATACCATCAATTAGGAACCTTTTTCATGCAATAATGTGTTTTGAATGCCAAAAACACAACCCTAATAGAAGGATAATGTAGTTTTACGTCAGAAATTTACAATCTCAAAGTTGTGACAAACTGCCGACACGATGCCAGGCAAAATATTCAAACTTCTTATTGTTTCAATTTGTGTATAACACATTTTAATTACTTTATTGCAAGTGTTTTCATAGTTTAGAATACACATGGGAGTATTTTGTCGTGAGGATTTTGAGATCAAGTAAAATAAAAAATAAAAAATAAAAATTTTAAGAATGGCCCCCGACGGGCTCCTTGTATGCAAAATGAGACAGGCCCAGAATGGATTTCGAGGAGCCCCGGGCGTCGGGCTATCCTATTCTTGGAGCACTGAATGGATTCAAAGTCTGACTATTCTACAAGATAAATAAGCGATTTCAATGATTATATCCTGGAACTGCTTGTCAAGACAGCCAGTTGGTGTTGAGTATTGTAGGCAGCCATATAAATGTGTACTACTTACTTGTGTTGTGGTATGGACACGGCCTGGCTAGGGTTGTAGTAATTCCTTCCTATCTGTTTCATATCTATCATTGCCAAAACCCTGCAAGAAAAACACAATTAGCAAGACTTCACAAGTTTAAACCTAGCAATACATCCGAGGTAAACAAATATACAAATGAACAGAAATTGAAGTTCCTAATTCACAGTTCACGACAGAGATCTCAAATATACAAAGGCAACTCATTTTAACCCTCAACCCGCTAAGCAAGACTATAATAGCCTTCGCATCCATTGTAAACCCATATCGGATGAAAAATGTTGAGCTGAGCAGACCAGATTTACATTCGAAAAACTTAAGTCCTGCAGGGTTTTTTCTAGGTGTTCCATGGGGCCGAAAAACACGGCAAAAATGCTTCTTTTTTTAAAGAATTATGTTGGTACTGATACATCCCTTATGTTACATACTAATCAATATAAGTGGTATGTATGTTAGTGACGTAATGTGTTCCCAATTATACCTTTTAGGCTTTTAGGCCATCCTTAAAAAAATATTTGATTGCTGTGCTCCGACCCTGAATTTTTTAAGTGGGTAGGTAGGTAGGTCTTTTTTTTTTCTTTTTTTTTTTTTTGCTGTGGTCCTGGTTAAGCGTTTTTACAAATCATAATTTCCTATCTCAATGTATGATAATGCAGTCTGTGGATAACCTCATTAATATTTCTTTACGAATAATTTTTCCAAAAATAAAAAATAAAAAAAAATTCCGAAAACGCTAAAAAAACAAAAACGGTCGCTGCCTTTTTAGACGGTCGGTCGGAGCACAGCAAACAAACACTTTTTTAAGGATGGCCTTACCTCACGCTAACTTACAATATTTTTTACGATAGAAATTTCCCAAATTTACAAGGGTCATTTTCCCCCAAATACCTGAGAAAAGCCGTCCTGCTACTCTGCCAAAACAAGAGGTCAATGACCTTGAAGCTCTACTGATTGATTTTGATTTCAGGAAGTAGTCGCTACAGACTTGTTTTTTGAAAAATTATTTTTAGCAGTGGCGGCCATCTTGAATTTCTGGCCGACCTGAAATTTTGCTAGGATCAATTAGACATCAAGAGCAACACTCCTGTGAAGTTTCATGAAAATCCGTCAAGTAGTTTCACAGGAATAGTCGCTACAAGTTTTCATTATATAACTCTATGTAAACAAAGATGGCCGCTGACAGCCATGTTTAACGTCGAATCAAAATAATGTTTGACTCTGATAACCATCATGTCATGCTGATCATTTTACAAAAAGTCCCATATCAATATCACTTATAGTTTTCAAGACGTAGTCGCTACAAACTTCTTTTTTAAAAAATCTAATTTTAGCTATGGCGGCCATCTTGAATTTATGGCCGATCTGAAATTTTGCTAGGATCAATTAAACATTAAGAGCAACATTCCTGTAAAGTTTCATGAAAATCTGCCAAGTAGTTTCAAAGGAGTAGTCGCTACAAGTTTTTACTATATAACTATGTAAACAAAGATGGCCGCTGGCATCCATGTTTAACGTTGAATCAAAACAATTTTTGACAAGGACCAACATCATGTCATGCTGATCATTTTACAAAAAGTCCAATATGAATATCACTTATAGTCTTCAAGTAGTAGTCGCTACAAACTTGTATTCTGAAAATCTATTTTTAGCCATGGTAGCCATCTTGAATTTACGGGCGACCTAAAGTTTTGCTAGGATCAATTAGACATCAAGAGCAACATTCCTGTGAAGTTTCATGAAAATCCGTCAAGTAGTTTCAGAGGAGTAGTCGCTACAAGTTTTCATCATATAACTCTATGTAAACAAAGATGGCCACTGGCAGCCATGTTTAACGTCGAATCAAAATAATGTTTGACTCTGATCATTTTACAAAAAGTCCCATATCAATATCACTTATAGTTTTCAAGACGTAGTCGCTACAAACTTCTTTTTTAAAAATCTATTTTTAGCTGTGGCGGCCATCTTGAATTTCTGGCCGATCTGAAATTTTGCTAGGATCAATTAGACATTAAGAGCAACATTCCTGTGAAGTTTCATGAAAATCTGTCAAGTAGTTTCAAAGGAGTAGTCGCTACAAGTTTTTACTATATAACTGTATGTAAACAAAGATGGCCGCTGGCAGCCATGTTTAACGTCGAATCAAAACGATTTTTGACAAGGACCAACATCATGTCATGCTGATCATTTTAGAAAAAGTCCCATATCAATATCACTTATAGTTTTCATGAAGAAGTCGCTACAAACTTGTTTTTTAAAAACCTATTTTTAGATCTGGCGGCCATCTTGGATTTCACATCAACATGAATTTTTGCTAGGATCAACTAGACTTCATGGGCAACATTTCTGTAAAGTTTCATGAAAATCCATTCAGTAGTTTCAGAGGAGAAGTCGCTACAAAAAAAAGTTTACGGACAGACGGACGCCGCACCACGGCATAAGCTCTGCTGATCTCTGATCAGTAGAGCTAAAAATCACTCAACCAGAGCCTCCTGACGATATGCACTACAAGACCTCATCTCATACCAATACTTCAAATTTCATATGAAAATCAGATGCGATGTAAAAGTTCAGCAGACAAGCTTTACATTTCGAAAATTCAAAGGCCTTGGCTTCACACAAGAAATAAATTTATAAACCGAAACTACCCAACATGCCCAACTAGAAATATTGAAATCAGATAAATGTGGGAATTGAGCAGAAGAGGGCGGATACAGGACAAATGGACTAGGCGGAAACTATATGCCCATCCAAAACTTTCATTGAGCATAAAAAGCAAATTGTTATATATATATATCTACTCCAGATATACTGAAACATACAGGGTTTTCATTAACTATTGGTGCAGTAGGCCTAAGTTGATTGGATTAGGGCTTTCATAAGCAAACACCATAGACCTGAAGCTCATCAAGTGTGGTTCCGGTGTTGTTGTTTTTTTTGCTGTTGTTTTTTTTAAACCTTGGCCCAAATCTCAATTGAAATGGTAGATTTGGCCGGCAACTGGCTCTTAATGAAAACCCTGAACGTACATGTAACAGAAAATGTATGAATGGCAAGGGAACAAATATCACCTTCTGAAAATGATGTTGTACACTTGTATACATTGCGGGCTATTTGGCGGCAGTTCATTCGTCAGCTTGATCGTTATTTGTATCTTTTCTTCATCTGTTTTTCTTGTTGAATATACCTCCGTTGTCTGAAAGCATTAGAGCAAGATGGAAGTAAAACAAAGAGATCCAAAACGGTATGTGAATATATACTGGTATCAAGATTTTGTTTTCAGATCTTTTTTTTTTTTTTTTTATAGTTTTTGAAAATAAATATTTCTAAGTAAAACCATGTTAAACCAGGGACAGCCATAGGCAAAAAAATAAATTCCAACTGATGTATGGCTGTTCTTGAGAAGAGGGATAAAGGTTTTGGCTATTTTTCGGTAAAAGCATTCATCTTTAATTTCAGATTGACCCCAAGACAGAAGACACACCAGAATTGCTAAACGAGAAGAAATTTACACGGAAGTTATGGACAATTTTCTTGTTTCTGTTTCAAATGAGATTAAACTTAAAGATCAACAATTTACTAAAAGGGCAAACTACTGATAGTATTACCATTCTAGTTAATGGCTTCTTGCACATCTAGTTATTGGCGTCCGTCGGATGGGGACGTAAACCGGGCGATCCCGTGTATCGGTCTATCCTCCGAGCACGTTAAAGAACCATAGGAATCTATTCGATAATAAGAGTAGGGCAGGTTCCCAGATTCCTATGTATCCTTTCCCTCTCTCTGGGGCGGCTCTAAATAACCTATACTGTGTTGATGAGCCGTTCAACAACATTCAATTCAATTCTTGCACATCAAATAATTGGTGCTTATAGCTAATTACCTCGTTCTGGAGTTTCTTTGGCAAGTATAATGTCATGCCATCAAATGCCTTGGTCTTGCCAAGCAGGTCTTCATGTGAGTATAATAGTCCTATCCTCATCCTCTTCGAGTCGATATCTGGGCGGAAGTCAACATGATACTGATACAGGTGCCAGTCTGGTGCCTGCTCCAACATGAAGTAGTTGGTAGATACTGGCAGTGGCCTACCAGAATTTCCTGAAACAAACAATAGTTAAATTTCATCTATAATTTCCTCAAAAACAAAATGAACCATTGTTCCTTAATTACGATATAGAAAACAAAAAACATGAAAATATGACATAAAAAATATAATTTTAATCATGGTGCTATGTGATACAAGAAATGTCACTTGACAAAATGCCCCCCAAAATGGTTTTGACCTTTTGACCTCTAAGTGTGACCTTGGAGCCAAGGACCTGGATTTTGTGCACGACACTTCTTGTGGTGGGCGCTTGTGCCAAGTTATTTGAAAATCCGTCCAGGAATGTCAGTAATTGACCGGACACAATTTTATGGACCGACTGACTGACGATGTCACTACTATTCGGTGGCAATTACAATACTGGTCTTTTAAACCCGTGTTGTATTCCAAATACCGTTGCTTTCAACTGTAAGGCAGGGCTTCCGTTAATGGCCGTACGGCCGTATATTATGCCCAAAAAATCGAGTTGTACGCCGAAAATTGAGATCAAAGACGTACACTGAAATTCCGAAAACATCAATGTACGCCGACTTTCTTTACCGCGGACGTACAGCTGTCAGTGTCAAATTGGTTAAATCATCGATATAGCTCCGCCCATCGGGTCCAATTACATCCAAACGCTGCACAGTCAAGTTGTAAAGCGATTAAATTAACACCCACTGTGTTACCGTGACAGGCGTTCGCCAGGTTAAACTGGTTGGATCCAGTTTTATTATGGGTTAGCCACGTGTGTAAATTGAATCGTGTATTGTGTCAAGTATTATGTATACAAACATCGCTTCTGGGTTCAAAGAATGTGGAAATTAATTAATGGGATTAAAGGTAAAGGGGATTACGTTTAATTTGTGACTGATTGAATAATGATGAAAGGCAGGTTCGTTTTATGCAGATACCTTTACCGAACGTGTAATTGTTTTAAATAAAATATTACGCTGCCGATTTATAATGAATGTTTGCAATTGTTTGCCTTCAGCGTGAATTTTTACTTTGACGTTTGTGACTGACAGACTAATTATGAAAGGTAGTTTATTTGTATGCGTTTGTTTGTTTATTGGCAAACGGATAACGAGACATTAGCTGATTATGGAGATGCAACAGTTTGCTGATATAATAATTGTTTTGAATAAAATTTTAGCTGCCGATTTATATGATTGTTTGTATACGGCGAGAAGCAATTTTAAAGCATAATAGAACATCTTTTATTTATGAAAATGAGTAAAAATATGAGTAAATTTAAGAAAGGGTTAAATATTGTCCGCTTTAGTTTAGATCGTCATAAGCGTCAAAATGTCGCAACTTTCTCTATTGCATTTCGGTGTCTCTCAAAAACGTAAAAATGATGCTGCATCCGCGCACACTGCATGCTCCTGTGAAATACAGACGGCAGTTAAAAAGTCTAAGATAGAATACAAGTAGTAGACAAAAAGTGTTTCAAGAAGCCTGGCTCCGCCAGTTTGATTGGCTCGAGTTCAATTCTGACTCTAAGCGTATGTTTTGCAAAGTGTGTCTAGCTACAAATTGCCAAAATTCGTTCACTAAGGAAGGGGCTGTCAATCTACAGAAGTCCACTGTAGTCTAGCACAATGATTCCAAGGACCATCGTCATGCCCTGGAGGCCCATCACATGCGTAAACAACTCGACAAATTTGACGTTGCATAGATATTTAAATTGTATTAACACACACAACACTTCAAAGGGCAATGATTTTTGTGATGATGATGATTGATAAATCATGATGATGATTGAAAAATCATGATGATGATAAATTCAATAAACTTAATGCAAACATGAAGCTATTTAATATAATTTAATTTAATAAATAATTTAATAAATTTAACAAGAGGCCGGGCCTGTGGACGCTCTACTGGCTAACATGGCTCTTATCTCAATGAAGCGAGTGACTGCTATTTATGTTTTCTTAAAAGTTTCGAGCAAAAAACAGCTTTTTAACTAAATCAAGGGCCATAACTGAAGGATCTGGTAAAGTTTGGTAACGATCAGATGAAAAATGAAGGCCCTACCGTATAAACGAGGCAAAATATAGCATTTTTAACTAAATCAAGAGCCATAACTCCTCTGTGACTGGTTTTCGAACTTGTCCGAGCTTTCATTGATATTAACAATCTGTGCAAGTTTGGTAAAGATCAAATAATAAATGAAGGTCCTAGAGTGTTCACAAGGCTTAATATGGCATTTTTCAGCAAAACAAGGGCCATAACTCCGTTGAAATTATTTCAATCTTGCCGGTTTTTGAAGCTGTTCGGGCTTTCATTGATATAAAGACACTGGCAAAGTTAAGTAAAGATTCGATTAATATTGAAGGCCCAAGAGTGTTCACAAGGCAGAAAATAGCATTTTCAGAAAAAACAAGGGCCATAACTCCGGTGTTAATAATCCGATTTAGCTGGTTTTCAAACTTGTTCGAGCTTTCATTGAAATTAACAATCTGTGCAAGTTTGGTAAAGATCAAATAATAAATGAAGGTGCTAGAGTGTTCGCAAGGCAGAAAATGCCATTTTTCAGAAAAAACAAGGGCCACAACTCTGGTGTTACTGACCAAATTCAGCTGATTTTCAAACTTGTTCAAGCTATAATTGGTATTAACAATCTGTGCAAGTTTGGTAACGATCAAATAATAAATGAAGGTGCTAGAGCGTTCACAAGGCAGAAAATAGAAATTTTCAGAAAAAACAAGGGCCATAACTCCGGTGAAATTATTCCGATCTGGCTGTTTTCGAACGTTTCTGAGCTTTCATTGATATTAACAATATGTGCAAGTTTGGTAAAGATCAAATAATAAATGAAGGTGCTAGCGTGTTCACAAGGCAGAAAATGCCATTTTTCAGAAAAAACAAGGGCCATAACTCTGGTGTTACTGACCCAATTCAGCTGATTTTCGAACTTGTTCAAGCTATAATTGGTATTAACAATCTGTGCAAGTTTGGTAACGATCAAATAATAAATGAAGGTGCTAGAGCGTTCACAAGGCAGAAAATAGCAATTTTCCGAAATCAAGGGCCATAACTCAGGTGTTACTGATTCGATTTGGCTGGTTTTCGAACTTGTCCGAGCCTTAAATGATATTAACAATCTGTGCAAGTTTGGTAAAGATCAAATAATAAATGAAGGTGCTAGAGTGTTCACAAGGCTTAATATGGCATTTTTCAGCAAAACAAGGGCCATAACTCCGGTGAAATTATTCCGATCTGGCTGGTTTTCGAACTTGTCCGAGCTTTCATTGATATTAACAAACTGTTAAAGTTTGGTAAAGATCGGATTAAAAATGAAGGCCCTATGGTGGTAACAAGACAAAAGTTAACGACGGATGACGCAGGACGGACGGACGACGGACAACTCGTCATCCCATAAGCTCTGCTGGCCTTTGGCCAATAGAGCTAAAAAATATCCATAAATTATGTACTTTAAATGTTTTAAAAACGCATTTAAAGAACATGAACTATGCATAGTTATATAAATTTTATTAACTCAAACAATAATTCGAACGGTGATGTCGCGTTAAGTGTGAACTTCCTTAAATTTTGACTTGAAATTCCAAAATTGACATGAAGTTTGAACTTCCTTGATTTGAAAATTAGTGTAACCCCTGTGTAAGGGTCCAGATCAGCACATACCAGTTTTATCGGTCACATGTTGAGGTCTTGTGTGTGGCTCATCTCCAAATCTTGGTCGTCTCTCCCGCCTTTCTTCACCACCAACAGACATCGCCGCCATTTCCTCCACAGGAGCTCTCATTCCCTCCCCTCCAGCCATGCCGGGCCTCGGCTCTCTGGCACCACCCCTGTAAGAGGCACGACCACTAGCTGGAGGAGGGCCTCCATTGTTATCTTGGGGGACATGCTGCTGTATCTGTAATGCAAGAAATAATGAAGAGTTCAAAATCATTCTCACATTCAAGAGATTTTTAACAAACAAGACTTTCAAATCAAAGCTGTCGAAAAGACATAGTGACCTCAAAATTAGATACGCACAATACCATTGCTTTGTACAAAGTTTCATCAAAATCCAAGAAGCCATTTAGGAGAAGTAGCCCAGACAAAATGGGACATAACTGTATTGCAAACTATTTTCTAGACCCATTTCGCATATTTTATCTCGATGTACATGGAAGATGAGCCTGGTATGTTCATGCCTGTTAGGTGCCATATAAACTGTAATGTGTTGGTGCGCCTTAAAACCCCAATTCAATTCAATTCTCTTTATTAAAAGTTTTAGAAATTAAAAAAAAAATCGATTGGTAATATTTTCACTCGTATTGTGAAAAAACATTTTTGCGATAGGGAATGGTACCGTTCTCAGTATAAGGACTCGTGTAGCACCATTTGTGCTGCTGTTGGAGCTGACCCTCTTCCAAACTTATGGAAAAAAATTAAAACTGTTTTACACCCCCTTTGCAATAATTGCAAGTGTTTGGGAAAAGAGCCAGTTGTTGCCAGGCCTTTTGGGAAACAATTTGTTATCTATTGCAGTTTTTAAAATACCACATTTCCCATTCATCAAAGCTCATCGCCACCTTAAATGTAACTTCGCCAAAAAAAATATTTTAAAAAATGCGGACCTAAACACAGGTATAATTTTATTTGGCCTTAGTGAATGCATGTTAGATGATTATGCATTTTAAGCATGATCTATCGGCAAAATTAAAAGAAAGATTGTAATTGTTCATAATTGATATTTTTTATCAAATATCGGCAATATTTTTCTGCCGGGAAAGTGCGGTGTCACAGTAATTCGGATAGACATGTACATTATTTCAGACCAACACTTTTAAAAAAAAATTGTACTTTCTTTGTGTGTTGACTGTTTAAAAATAACATAGGAAATCGCCAAAAGGAACCCAACCCAATTAAATGAATACAGTTGATTTCGGTTATTTGCATAGCCCATTTGTCAAGAAAATATATGAGATTAACCGGAGTATTCCAATAGCCGAAACAGAACATTTTGTACATATACAGTAGCGGTGCACGTTTCTACTTTCGTTTTACTGTTCTGTTAATACTTACATAGAAACTCCATAAAAGCGAGCCGAAACAGAACATTTTGTACATATACAGTAGCGGTGCACGTTTCTACTTTCGTTTTACTGTTCTGTTAATACTTACATAGAAAACTCCATAAAAGCGAGTTAATTCTATGTAAGATGTTTGATAGAATTAATATATATTGTGCATATCCGTTTTGTGTTTACTGTTATTTGATAGATTTTATGCAATATTTAGGCCTAAAAAAAATATGTGTGTTTCCGGTTTCCCGACCGATCCTACTTTTTCACCGCCGACCCTAAATATTTTCAGCGAGATGAAAAAAAGAAATTACAATCAAACAACAAATATTTTTATTCAAATGATAATTTTATTAGCATCAATTTAACATGAATTCATAGTTTAAACTAAACAAGTGTCAAACAGTTTGTATCCTGATGAGACGCAGAGTTGAGCATCTAATCTGGATCCCAACTGTTTGCAAAGGTTATCAAGAAGTTGCCTTAGTACTAAAATGGCATAATATATGCGAACAATATATACTCGGTAAAAAAAAATTTGGACCAGGGTATATAAAGTCATATAAAAATAAAACTAGTGGACAGAATTTGAGTATCTTTTTTTAGTAACCAAGGTCTACCCTACCCGGTTAATTTAGTACCAGAAACATTAAATTCCAAACAAGATTTGTTCTTAAAACAAGAAATGTCACAGTAAGTGACAAATGCCCCCTGAAGTGACCTGTAAGTGTGACCTTGACCTTGGAGCAATATGAAACCAACAGATATATTTTAAAAATATATATATAATAATAATGCAAACAAACAATAAAAATAAAAAAAAATAATAAAAAAATAAAAAATAAAAAAAATAAAAAAAAAATAAAAAAATTAAAAAATAAAAAAATAAAAAAATTATAAATTTTTATTTTTTTATTATTTTCGCGACACGACGGCTTCTTCTCTAAGTGTGACCTTGGAGCCGCGGACCTGGATTTTGTGCCAGACACGTCGTCTTGTTGTGGTGAGCAATTGTGCAAAGTTATTTGAAAATTCTTTGATTATTGTCCAAGTTATGAAGCGGAGACGATTGTATAGACGGGGGGGGGGGGGGGGGGGGGGGGGGGGGGGGGGGGGCAACTTATATGTGTAAAAATTGACTAAAACAACAAAGAAATATGTAAAAAAAAAAAACGTTCCAAGTGTGGGGCGGGGGGGGAGGGGGGGGTGATGGGGGGGGGGGGAGGGAGGGATGGGGCAACGTATGTGTAAAAATTTACTAAAACACAGAAATATGTAAAAATTAAATAAAAACATGTGGAGGGGAGTGGGGCGGGGGGGAGCCCATGAAGTAATAAGATGCATAATGCTATAACAAATCCAAACCAAAATTATAGATATATACATGCTTACATGCAAACCTAGACCTGCCTTTATTGCACATTTTATGGGCCATCACAATTTGGGTTCCATGGAAGCCCAGAATTTGCAGAAGACAAAATTACTTATCCAACCCTTTACAACATACTATAAGGAAACCAATTCCAAAATTTTGTTCAGCTAGGACAAAAAATGTAAGAGATATAGACCTGTAAACACAGCTTACACGCAAAATTTGATGTGAAACAGACAGAATTTGGGTTCCATGGGAGCCCAGGGGTTACAGGAACCAAAATTACTTAAGCAGCCCTTACGATAATGCTATAAGGAAGCTAATGGCCAAATTTGGTTGTGCTAGGGTAAGAATTGTAAGAGCTATAGACTTGTAAACTGAAATGGGGCACATTTTATGGGCTATCATAATTTGGGTTCCATTGGAGCCCATGGGTTACAGGAACCAAAATTGCTTATGCAGCCCTTAAGATAATGCTACAAGGAAGCCCATGAACAAATTTGGTTGTGGTAGGATAAGAAATGTAAGAGATATAGACTTGTAAACACAGCTTACACGCAAACCTTGATCTGGGACGCCAACGCCAACGCCGACCCCGGGGTGATTACATAAGCTCTCTTATTCTTCGAATAGTCGAGCTAATAATATCAACAAAAAAAAAAAAAATTCCTACCTCAAGCAGAAACAATTTTTTTTAGGCCTTATACGTATTTTCTTTCAACCTGCGTCGCTTTGCTATGTTTTGTCGTGTGAGATAATAACACTAAAGCTTATTTTATTTTTCATTTATTAAGTAACTGACACTAGCAAACTGACAGCAATAAATAATTAACAGCAGATTGCTTTACATTGCGTACAAACTTATTATTAAATCATGTATGCTAATTGGTGAGCGATCCGTCATGGCGTGGAAGCTTTACGAAAGCCGCACAAAATGGCAAACTTTCTCACGGCAAGTCACTAATTAGCACCTTTTGTCAATCGATTGTGCCTCGGGCTTATCTCTGTGGGCTTATCTCTGTGACCGCGTCAATTAATAGTTGAAAAATACAGGTAAATTTGACTTTCAGTATGCCATTAGCCAGGTATTCGTTATGCAATTATCCGGAATGTGACAAAAAACCTATGCAATTATACGTCTTTTTTTTACATGCAAAATAATACGAATGGATGGTTTTGCGTTTCAAAACTTTATGCAATTAACCGAAATATGCGATTCAACGGAATCGACTGTATTAGCAATAGCTGACAGACAGTTTTTAATGTATAATTTTTTGAATTTAGAAAGACTTTGTACATGGAATAAAGTGTTCTCGCCAGAACTTTTACAAGAAGAGTTTTTATAATTTGATAGCCTCGACTGCATACTGAAAAGAACTTATTTAGACTATACTGATTTAGTGACAAAAATCTATAATTGTTTAAAGATTTTCCACGTCATGGTCTAAAGATTTTAAGCAGGGTAAAATACCAAAAAACATGCTACAACACTGCCAGATTGACGTGGAAACATATGAACGTTTTACTTACATGAATAAATATGTTACCAGTCCTGTTTGAATTGTCGTTTATTTTTAACTGTTTATGAATGGTAGATATTATTAAGGAAGATATCTAAAACCTGTGAGAAAAGAAAAAAAAGGTGTTTTGATATAATTAAAAAAAATATTTTACCTACCTACCCACCCCACAGGAACTGGTCACTTTTAATTTTTGCCTTCTATTATTATAATTAGTGTAGAGACAATTATAATAATAGAAGGCAAAAATTAAAAGTGACCAGTTCCTGTGACCCACCCATACCAATTTGACAAGGGTCGCGCGAGGGGAAACAAAAAAGTTTGGCCTAAGAGGAAGAGGAAATACACAATTTTTTATGGTAATGACAAAAGAGAACGTTTTACATTAATGCTTCATCCATAACTTGTAAATACGTGTTTTTTTCGTGTACAACACGCACTGTGCTGAAAGCTCATCTGAAGCTACGACACATAATGAAAGGTGTAGCATGTAAACATACTGGTGGTGGTTGTGAAACAGTCTGTTGTCTAGATTCTGGCTCCCCTGGACGCCTCGCTTGTTCCTCACCGGTTCCTCTGGCACGCCCTCTTGCACGACCTCTCGCTCTCCCCGTCATTTTAATGTTACCTAAAAGAAAAGTGAACACATGTTTACCATTGTATGAATGGTTGGGTATGATCAGAGCTTTCCCCAGCCCTTTACCGCAATGCCTGCACTTCAAAAAGTGACATAGCACCATTCTTTAATGTAGCAGAGATGCTTTAAATTACATCCCTTAATCCTATCAATATATCAAGTTTCCACCTTACAAAGAAAAGCCGATAACCTTTACATCTTCTGTTCTGGTAAATAACAGATGACATTTTCGGGCAATAAAGTCGGTCACTTGCAACACCTTCCAAGCCTGATTGGACCTTGTTGAATAATATCTAGCCCTATAAGGACTTTCCACCCATACAGAAGACACCTCAATAATTTACATGTATTTAACACGACAGTCATTACCCATGTGATATACTATAAAAAACTTGTGGATGGGGTATTGCACGCAAAGGCAAATTAAGTATTTTTAGTTTGAAACCATTTATATAATGAGGTCATCAAATATTTTCTTTTATAAACATATAGATGATTATAAATATCCTTTTTTACTTTTTAACAATTTAGATGTGTTGTTTCCGTGACACCACGCGGAATCTCTGACTCAAAGACGGAGTACGAATGCCATGCCCAAACACTGGAACTTCCTAAATTTTCCCCATGAACTTCCAAATTTGATACACAGGAACTTCAAACTTCCTAAATTTGAACCTTAGTGGAAGCCCTGCCAGAAGAGACTCCAACAAAAACAATGTATACCAAATAATGTGTCGCACGTAATGGACAACACATACGTATCGTTGACATCATATATGCACCATATTACCGGACATCTACACATCATATTGAGGTGAGGGGTTCCGCTATCGGTGGTTTGTTTACAAGTAAATATGCCATTGTTTCGCAATAAAAACTGTTGGAAGGAATGTTCGATTCACTTGTTTATTCTTAACTTTCACACATCATCAAAATAATTTGACCAATCAGTGATCAATAAAATACCGTATTTTACCTTGTATAGTACGCAGTTTTTGACCACTTTTACGGTTTCCGAAAGGGGGGTGCGTACAATATAAGGAAACAATAAAGATAACTTTTTTTTTTCTTTCAGAAAATCGATGTCTGGGAAGAAAAACGACGACGAACAGACATTGAGACAGAAAATTGTGAATCTGATAATACACAATTTTTTCGTAATTTACTCGCTTCATATAACTAATATATTGACTTAACTCGATTTATAAACAAATAAAGTGTATTATGATGCTTGTTTTTGTATAAATGTTTGCATGTTTGTTGCAAAACTTCAATAAATGGTGTGAAAAATCGTCCCTCGATTTTGCTTTTTATCGCATGACGTAATATCACGTGACTTCCAGCTGTTTAGACTGGTACATACTGGGTACATGTAGTATTTTTACAGTTCTATTCTATTCCAATATTTATAGGATTTTATTTAATATTTTATAAAAAAATTAATGAAGTTTTTGCTTTATTTTGAAATACATATATTTTAGACGGCGTAGAAAAGCAGAATCACCCTACTTGAAATGGCAATTATTCAATTATGCTTGTGAAAACATGCTTACCGGTACACATTTGATGACTGATAATTGGGTCAAACAAAATCGCACCTCGGCTGCAGTGTAGACACATTTTAAACACGGGGTAGAGTGGGTTATTCCATTTCTATAATCCTTTGAAGTTGCCGCGAGTAGCGGCTATTTCTGAGGATGCACTTTGACACGCCGTGTGACCTTTACCAGATTTAGCCACGGGGTACAGGTAACTAATCACGCGTTAACACTTGTGCTACACTTATGACAAGCACTGGTTCCCGTGAATACACAATGTTAGTATAATCGGCGTAATGGATTACGGTAACCAACGACTTTGTTGTGTTTAAGTAGATGTAATTATCGGATTACGGACAATTATCTGCGGCATTATAATTGGCTTTTTGATGAGATGATACAAGATAGGTACTCCCCTGAAGATTGGCAATTAATGATTGAAGTAATTATATTTACTTTTGCACGATTTTCGATCGTAATTTTTTTTTTTTTTTTTTTTACCCTTTTATTTTCGTTGAATGGTTCATCTAGGAAAACTAATATTTTGATGCGTATTATACACAGAAATAACTTTTTTACCCTAATTTTGACCTCTGAGAAGGGGGTGCGTACTATACACGGGTGCGTACAATACAAGGTAAAATACGGTACCTCCACATTTTGTAAGGGGTAAACTCGGGTGTTTATCGTTGGTGCTTAACCGAGTCCTTTATAAAACTAGTTTGTAGTATATTAAAGCTTTGTTTTTTGTGTACATCTATGTATCTTCTTTAAAACCCCAATATGGATATATTTAATTTAAATCATGGTCTAATGTAGCAGAGCAGCAACCCCAGATAAGCCAATAATCCCATTAGATTAGTGGGGAAAATCGATAGTAGTGTTGTTCAATAATAAATTTAGACCACTTCTAATGATCCCATTCTAAAACAATTACTATATTTCAAATGCTTATAAAATTATCTTTCATGTGGTTTAATTTTTATTTTAATCTAGAAATATTAAGTTTGTCGTTTTATCTATAAATCACGGCTATGTCGGTATTTTCACACTCTGCGTGAAAGGGCATTATCAAGGACGCGGTATTGTGCGGGTCAGCGACTTCAAAACCAGATGCGACCAGTGTATTGTGTTTGCATATTGTTGAGGTCGTGTTAATCAATCAGAAAAGAGATTGGGCTTCATGTCGATGTTTTTTTTTCCTGAGACAAATTTTTACCAAGTTACAGATCCACAAAGTTAACCCCAAACCGTATGAATTTTGTCAGGTATGTTGAAAAACAACATATATCATCATAAAGTTAAAAATCTGTTACGATTTAGCTGATCGCAAATCAGTTCAAAGTTGAAAGGTCATGTAGCCACGCCGTAAACAAAGGCGCCGCCATTTTGATAATTCTGACAATGTTCCCACGCTTGTCGAGTCGTGAAAAAAGCCGATATTTGCTATAACATATTAGTACTTTTAATAAAACTACATAATTTCAATCGCTTATATACCATCTTATAATATTATTAATTTATTTTGACGTTTTTGCATTTATAACCGCAGATTTTAGGAAAATAAACCCTCGATTGGGACCGATGGAAATTTGTAATCGTGCATAAATTAGCGTAGGTTAAAAAAATGTCAAAAATTAAACATTATCGCGAAATTACTTATCAAAACTGCAAAAGAAAACACGTTTTATCACATATATCGATGATTTGAATGTTTTCATAACATTATTTGCTTGAAAATAGTATTTAAGGTCAAAATCATATAAAATCCTGATCGCGAACCAGCAGTAAAATTGACCAGTAAACGGTATTTCGGATAGTACTTAATCCGGACGATCAATTCAAAAGTACTTGTACTCAGATGAAATATTAAACAATAAATAAGTTCTTGAACAATATTTTATGTGTGTTTTATTTATTTTTTCCACAGTTTCACAATATGTCTGGCCCTTGTGGCATTGACCGACTCAATGATGGGAGACACCGCATATCCTGGCCCCTTTTGTGAAGAAATCCAACTTGAATGTAATGCATTAAAAAATGGAGTGGTTGTGGAGCTTAAGAATTTTGCTGCAAAATCTCAAATGCCAATATCTGTAGTCTCAGAATGGATATACTTACTACAACCAGTGCTCATAGATAAAATAAATGCAAAAAGTTTAAGAGCCCGCGTGACACGCACAGTAGAAACATACAAGAAACTTGAACATAAAAAGAAATGTACTCAATTTAAGTCCGTGTTAGAGTTTAAAGATGCATTATTTTTCACTCAATATAACAACACTCG